>SJYC01134215.1:0-18149 GCA_006408675.1 Madoqua kirkii | reverse complement strand
GAGTCTGAGTGAACTCAGGGAGTTGGTGATGGACAGGGAGGCCTGGAGTGCTGCGATTCATGGGGTTGCAAAGAGTCGGACACGACTGAGAGGCTGAATTGAACTGAATAGTTAGTGATGTTGAGCATCTTTTCACGGGCTTATTAGCCATTTTATATCTTTTCCAGAGAATTCCAGCTGAAGCTCTTTGCCCTTTTAAAAAAAATCAGGTTGTTTGGTTTTTGTTGTTGAGTTGGAGTCCTTTTATATATTCTAAGTATTAACCCCTTATCAGATACATGATTAGAAATGTTTTCTCCCAGTCCATGGGCTGTCCTTTTATCTGTTGACACCATGCTTCCATGCACAAGTTTTAAACTTTTGTGTAATCCAATTTATCTATTTTTTATTTTGTTTCTGTGGCTTGGGTGTCATATCCAAGAAATCATTGCCAAATCCAATATCATGACATTTTCCCCTTATGCTTTCTTCTAAGAGGTCTATAGTTTTAGCTTTTTCATTTTGGTCTTTGATCTGCTTTGAGTTAATTTTGTATATGATATAAGGTAAGAATTTAACTTCATTCTTTGCATGTGGATGTTCACTTTTCCCAGCACTATTTGCTTAAGAAAAAAAAGAAAAAAAAAAAACCTGCCCTTTCTCCATTGAATGATCTTGGCATGCCTGCCAAAAATCATTTGACTATATATGTGAGGGTAACCAGTTTTGTTTTTAACTTAGAAATTTTACTAACATTTCCTTTTAAGTGCTTATAAATACCCAGTTTCTCAAAATGTCTTTGAACTGGTTTTGCCATCTTCCTGGTTCCCTCATCTGTGAATTTCTAAATCTCTGAAGCTTACCCATTCCATGTTTTATGAAATGCATGTTTTTAAACATTTGAATGTTATGCTTTGGCAGTGACATACAAAGTGCTGTGGGTATCAGGGTGAAGATCATTTCTAATTGAGGGATTCAAAAACCTTTTCACTTTTGAAATCAGCCTTATGATTAGGCTAGGCTTGGAAGATAGACATGGTGGTTTGAGGTAAACGTTAAAGACCCCAGAAACAGCAGAAAGACCGTTTTCCTTGCTGGCTGTTCCTTTCTTGTGTGTCTTAGCCAGCAAAGTCTATTGGCCAACACAGGTGTTGACACTTTTTATGAGAAAGCCTTGGGGGAAAAGAAAAAAAAAAGCTTCTTGCCTCTTCCGTAAGTCATTTCCTTCACAACAGATTCCTGCCACAGTGCCAGGTCAGTACCTTCCTCCTGAGCCTGCACCCCTGTCTCACCCCCTTCTCCTACCCCAGTGAGAGACTTGAAAGGCCTGGGCCTTTCTCTCCCCATTTTAGATTCGTCTCCGATTATGTCTTAACCAGGGAACCGCATTTCCTGGCTGTCTCCTTCCCACCACATGGGGCATCAGTGAAATATCTCCCTGACAGAATCTAAATGTTACCAGCATCAATCACACAGATAAACCACAAACAAGCCCAGGACAGAGCAGTCATCTCTGTCGGATCCAAAGCGGTATTAATTAGAAAACTTAACTTCTGGCCTCAGAGAATGAGAACGGCCACCCTCAAGTAATCTTTGTCTCAGCAGTATGTCCGCAGCCACGGTGGGCAGCGAAGCCCCTCTTTCTGGGGACCTTTACTCTGTAGGCTTCCCTGGTGGCTCAGAGGTTAAAGCGTCTCCCTCCGATGCAGGAGACCCAGGTTCGATCCCTGGGTTGTGAAGATCCCCTGGAGAAGGAAATGGTAACCCACTCCAGTATTCTTGCCTAGAGAATCCCATGAACAGAGAAGCCTGGTGGGCTACAGTCCATGGGGTTGCAAAGAGTCGGACGCGACTTCACTTTCACTTTTACTCTGCAGGGTGCTTCTGCCCCTGGTGGAATTTAATGCTGAAGCTTGGTTTCCTGGGATCCCAGGTGTGCACATGCCTCCTTGGGTTTTTGAGATGACATTGTTGTGGTCCCCAGGCTTTCCCCATCTGAGCTTCCTCGTCCACGGCCATGGCACTTCCTCAGGCTCAGTGGCCACAGCAGCCTGCCCGTGGCTGGATGCCCCAGCTTCTGTCTTGCTGAGAGACTGTGACTGGCCTCCCTCTCCTCCATGGGAATCCACATACAGCTGTGACCTAGAAGAGCCTCAGCTGAGCCTGCACCCTGCATGCTGGTGTGACCCACAGCCTTGTGCTGGCCCACGTCTACCCTCCCAGAATCTCAGCTGTCCCAACTCTCTGACCGGGACCGACCGCTCAACCTTGGTTCAGCCTCTACAAAGAGTAAAGACGCCTCCCCGCTGGGAGGGCTCCCTATGGGGCCGACCAAGGAAGGAGTGAGTCGGGTGAAGACGCAGAGATCTTGAAGCAGGGCTGCTGGGTAACTTTCCCAGTTGGGTAACCAGTGTGGACTGTGGGTGGTTGAGGGCAGGCTCGGGCTCAGCCATCCTGCGCTTGATCTCAGCCTACACTAGCTGAGTAACTGTAGGCAACTCACTCAACCTCTCCGAGCCTCAGTGCTCATAATAATACGTCACAAAGCTGCTCAACAGTAAATATAAAACAGTACAGCACCTGGCAGTACTCGATCCTCAACAAATGTTAGCAGTTTCTTGGGGATCAGGGGGTGGGTGTTGCCATGCCTGTGTTGTTGCAGTTGTGTGTACATAAAGAACATAAAGTCCCAGGAGAAGGACAAGGGAACAAAGGCCAGAGATTCTGCCACTCACGTCCCTAGACCCTCTCTTTGCTAATCAGTGTTTCTGCAAATTCATAAAGGAGGTCACCAACTTTCATATCTGCTTGTACAGAGAGTGATAAACTGTTATCTCCTTAAAGTAATCTGATCTGTTTTCTGCTGGGCCCTGCTCCACCTTGACAGATGGAATTACATTCATCTCCCTTCCCCTTGGCCATTGGAAAGATCAATGAGACGTTAGTCTCCTTGCCTCCTACTTTTTCCTGGGGGAAATGCTGACAGCCCAGAATTAATGTGGCAATTGATTTACCCGTGGTATCTAAAGGCACAAGACAAGTCCTCCCACTGCTGAGAGGTGAGATGGGGAGACAGCAGCCTCTGGCCACTTTATGGGTCTGGCTCACAGACCTGCACTGTCCAGACTCATTGGGGAGACAGTGGCAAAGGGGCCGATTCACCTGAGATCTATAGCCTGGAGACGGGCCTGCCCTAGTCTTGAAGTCCCAAAGCCATGGACATTCTCAAGCTCTACAACCTTGACAAGCTGTAGGCCTCTCCAGACCTCAGTTATTTCATCCACACAGTGAGGCTGGAGATCCCTGCCGTGATGACTGGGGGAAGATGAATAGAAGTGCTTTGTAAATGTTAATTTTTTATCCAAGTACAAATGTAAATGTAATGTTCTTGAGTGAGAAACTGACCAAGTTTACAGATATTAAAACCGAACCCAGGTCTCCCGCATTGCAGGCAGATGCTTTACCATCTGAGCCACCAGGGAAGACTCAAAACTGAGGCCTAGAGAGATGAAATCCGTATCATTTAGGGAAGTGAGGAAGACTGTCCACCGCCTTCACTGATGTTGGTACTGGGATGGCCTCCCACTCCCCACTTTCTACTGGTTCCTTGGGAGCAAGAATAATGGACAGATGAAGGGTTGAGAGGGTTGTGTTCTTGAGATTCTCAAAGGAGATTTCCTCTTGAATAGAACATTTGCTGGACACCTTCTGTGTGTCAGATGCTTTCCTAGGGACCACGGAAAGCAGACTCTCCTTGAGAGTCCCTTGGACAGCAAGGAGATCAAACCATTCAATCCTAAATCAGTCCTGAATTTCATTGGAAGGACTGATCCTGAAGGCGAAGCTCCAATACTCTGGCCACCTGATTGGCAGACTCATTGGAAAAGACTGATGCCGAGAAAGACTGAAGGCAGAGGATAAGGTAGTTGGAGAGCATCACTGACTTGACGGACATGGCTCTGAGCAAGTTCAGGAGCTGGTGATGGACAGGGAGGCCTGGCATGCTGCATGCAGTCCATGGGGTTGCAAAGAATCATATGAGGCAAGTGGTCTCATAACCATGAGACCAGCAGGGAAGTCCCCCCTCCCCCTGCCCCATATAACTCATTACTCACACAGAGGATGAGATGGTTGGTTGGCATCACTGACTCAAATGGACATGAGCTTAAGCAAACTTCAGGACACAACTGAGTGACTGAACTGAACTGAGGGGCCAGGAGGGTAAAGATAACACATTCAAGTTCTGAGAAGCCCTCCATCCTGAGGATTTGGTGATTCTCTTTTCACCCTTTCTCTCTCACTCTCATCTTCTCCCTCCCAGAAGCAGCTCTGCCTGCCCCACTGAGTCCTTTCCTCACGATTCAGATTGTTACTGGTAATGATTATTGGTCTGAAAAGTTTCTCTTACCCAAAATAAAACTTGGGTGCCTTTTTTTTTTTCCTTTCATTGCTGCTGTTAAGTTGCTTCAGTCATGTCTGACTTTGTGTGACCCCATAGACGGCAGCCCACCAGGCTCCCCTGTCCCTGGGATTCTCCAGGCAAGAACACTGGAGTGGGTTGCCATTTCCTTGCATGAAAGTGAAAATTGAAAGTGAAATCGCTCAGTCATGTCCTACTCTTAGTGACTCCATGGACTGCAGCCCATTATGCTCCTCCATCTATGGGATTTTCCAGGCAAGAGTACTGGAGTGGGGTGCCATTGCCTTCTCCAACTATCCACATAGAATTTGGCAAACTAAGAGTGAGAAATAGATTTTTTAAAATGGAACTGCAGATCTATCGTGAGGGGCAGGGGGGCAGTGCACAGCCTGAAGCTGGCTGACATACAGACAGCTTATCTTCGGAAGCACAAAGCAAAATGACCAGCCCTTTGAATTCTACGTACTTCTCTTTTTGTTTTTTGGCTGCACTGGTGTTTTGTTGCTGCACTTGGGATTTCTCCAGTTGGAGTGACGGGAGATACTCTGTTGCAGGGACTGGGCTCCTAACTGAGGTGGCTTCTCTTTGGAGCACGGGCTCTAGAGTGCGGCTTTCAGTAACTGCCACGTGTGGGCTCAGTAGTTGCAGCCCCCTGGGTCTGGAGCGTGGGCTCAGTAGTCGTGGTGCATGAGCTTAGTTGCTCCGAGGCACGTGGAATCTTCCCAGACCAAGGATAGAACCTGGGTCCTCTGCATTGGCAGGTGGACTCATAACCATGGGACCACCAGGGAAGTCCCCCCACCCCACATATAACTTATACTCACAGAAAGGATGAGATGGTTGGCTGGCATCACTGACTCAAATGGACATGAGCTTGAGCAAACTTCAGGACATAGTGAAGGACAGGGAAACCTGGCTTGCTGAAGTCCATGGGGAGCCACTGAACAACAACTCACACAGAAGAAAGAGCAGAAAGCTCCCCTCTTCCCTTGCCAGGAGGCGGAACGTTAACCAGTAAAGTTGCTCTTGGAGCTGTGGAAGGAGCTGTGGGTGCCCCACCTGAGAACTTCCCTCATGCAAAGCAAGAAGGCCCCTATAGGAGACACAGGAAACACTCTCCAGCTGCCGGGCCCCATGTGAATGCCTTTGCTTTGCTCAGGGCACTTTCAGAACAGATAGAAAAGGCAGGCGTTTCCTCTTCAGCTTCCTTTGCACCTAAAGCCAGGCATGTGATCCAGGCTGCATCGCTTAAGCCTACGATGTGAGACTTCAGTTCAGAGGCTCTGGGAAAATCCTACCCTGCAAGCAAGGGCAGCAACAGAGGGTCTGGCTTCAGGGCCATAGTGGTTACAGAATTAGGTTCCTGCCACAGTAACAGCCTTGGTGCCACGCCTGTTGTGTGTTGCTGTAACCCCAGTGGCAGGGGTGGCATGGTGGGGTTAGAGCTTCATCACTAGCAGCTTAGACTGAGCTCTCCAGCCCACCTAACAATTGGGTAACCATGAACTACTCAGTGTCATTTTACTTTTTTTTTTTTTTGAAGCGCTGAGTTTTTTGTTTGTTTGTGTTTTGGCTGTGCTGGGTCTTCATTGTGGTGCACAGGCTTCCCTAGTTGCGGCACGAGCCCAGTATCATTTTAAAATTTCCCTTCCTACTCTGTAAGCCAGGGTCAGCTTCTGTTGCTTGCAACTAAGAACCCCGAAGGACAGTCTAGTTCAGCTTTGCCTCAGCCATCATTTCCTGAAGTCCCGGCAACAAGAGCAGCACTCACATGTTCGCTGTCTGCAGTGGTCTCAGTGACTGGGTCAGGGGCTTTGTATGCACGTCTCAAGGAATTCCTACACTGTGAGGTGGATACTATTCTCATCTTCAGTGAGAGGTGAAAAAAATCTGAGCTATCAAGGCATTAGAGGACTTGTCCAAGGTCTTACAAGAGGGTAATTCAATGTTGCAGCAATAGGTAAGCTCCCATAGTTAGACTCGGATTCCAGGAGAGTGACAGTCAATTGCTCTGCATGGCAGGATGCGCAGAACTAGGTGGACCATCTTGTCTTCACAACATTCTCTACTCTGAAGTAAGGACCAGAAACACTTCATTAAGTTCAGAGAGGGTGAAGTAAAGACACGAAGATGTTTCACTGTCCGAAGAGGATTTTTCCAGGACGGTGGCAGAGATTATTAACAAGGGATCACATTGTTACCCCATAAGCATGTTTTCTGAAACTTTCCAGGGGAGGGCCAAGGGGGTCCATGCCTGGTAGACACTGAGGGGTAGCCAAAGAAGCTGAAAGCCTGCATTTAATTAAAAAGCATCAGTTTGCTCAGACCTGCACTGCAATACATTCTAATACAGGTAATTTCTGTTCCATTCATTTTTAAGCACTTATTTCATTTATGCAATTCCAAGGCCAATAAATCTTGGCATTAAGGCTGGCTTGATGTGTGATGCAGACAGTTAATTAAGGATAGGGCATTTTATCAGCTCCTCTAAATTTCCTTTCCCCTAGTATACAATTTTTTATACGGTGCTGATCTTTTTTTTATTCATAAGGGCTTCATTGCCATTTGTCATAGCTGCGTTAACTGGGCATCTAATGAAGACTTGGATATGGAAGTCTGCATCTCATCTCTCCTCAATAGGGAAATTAATAAAGCAGCAAGAAAATAGCTTCCTGAACTGAAATGTTTTTAGCCCACTCTGAGTCATCTAAAATAAATTTTGCTTGTGTCTTCCAAAATTGGGTTTTCTATAAACTTTAAGAGACAGTATTCAATTTCACCTTGCATCCACTGGCAGCCTGTGCCCTACTCCCCTATCTAACATATCACTTGGAGAGGCTTGGATCAGAGTAGCCAGAGTCTACTTTCCCACTACCCCCTCTACACACGTTTGCTGAGCACCTGTCATAGGCCAGGTTCAGGGACGGAAAACAGGCTCTAGAAGGCCACAGTCAAATGAGTTATGCTACCACTGTTGGCCAGTGTAAGAAAAACATCTCGGTTAGCCAAGCATCAAGGTTGGGAGCAAGCTGGGAAAATGAGCTGCTCTATCATTTTGCCTCTGAGTGAGCCTCCCAACTCTTTTCTCCATAACTGTTGCCTGTGATCACAGACATTAACTTTTATGGATATGTGAGTACACTGGTTTCCCAGGAGTGTCACAACAAAGTACTACAGGCTGAATGGCCTGAACAACAGAAGTATATATCGTCACAGCTCTGGGGTCTGGATGTCCAAAATCAAGGTGTCAGCAGGGGTGGTTCCTTATGACAGCTGTGAGAAAGTGTTCACTCTTTGGCTTGGAGATGGCCATCTTCTCTCTCTGTCTCTTCACGTTGTCTTCCCTCTATGAATGTATCTAAATTTCTCCTTTTAATAAGGATGTCAGTCATATTGGATTAGTGAAAGTCATTCAGTCGTGTCCGACTCTTTGTGACCCCATGGACCGTAGCCTGCCAGGCTCCTCTGTCCATGGAATTCTCCAGGCAAGATACTAGAGTGGGTAAGCCTATCCCTTCTCCAGCAGATCTTCCCTACCCAGGAATTGAACCAGGAGCTCCTGGATTGCAGGCGGATTCTTTACAAGCTGAGCTACCAGAGAAGGACCCACCCTAATGACCTCATTTTAACTTGATTACCTCTGTAAAGACTCTGCCTCCAAACAAGCTGACATTCTGAAGTACTAGGGGTTAGGAGTTCAACATATGAATTTTGGAGACACACAATTCAACACATAGTAATGTGTGTCTCTAAAACTGGTTTAACTGGGAAATGCTTTGGTGGTCCAGTGATTAGGACTCCACGCTCCCACTGCAAGGGGCCCAGGTTTGATCCCTGGTCAGGAATCTAAGATCTTGAAGGCTGTCCGGCATGACTAGAAAAAAAATTCTTTTTTAATTTAAAATAAAATAAGTGTAAATAAGCAATAGCAGCAAAAAACAGCTAAAACACTGCATAGAGGGCTAAGAATTCCATGTTCAAGTTCTAAATTAGCCACTTCCCCTCTCAGAGTCTCGGATTTCTTCTCTAGAGAATAAGAGGGCTGGATAGGGCCTCCAGAACCCTCTCAACCCCCGGGGATCCTGTAGCTGACAAAGTGAGAGAAGTTGAAGCAGCAAGGCAGGGAGGTTAATGATGAGGTTCCCCAACTCACAAGAAGACTGATCTTGAGCAAGGACTGATGTGAGCCTTAGGGATTTTTTTTTTTTTTAATACTCTAAAGTGAGGACAGTGATAATAACCACTTCGAAAGGTTCTGAGGACTAATAAGGCCTGTGAATTGCCTGACACATGGTTGTCACTTCATGCATATGAACGTCTAAAGGTACTACTTCTCTTATTACTACCAGGAATCAGGCATTGGACCTAGGACTCAGCTCTCAGGTGGTGTCTGTGATGATCGGAAAGCAGGGTCTGTGTCCCAGGGTCCTATCCCATAGCTCACGTGGAGTGAGAGGCTGCAGCTGGCAGGATTCCTGTGAACCTTGTAGCCATTCTCATCTCCAGGGGAGCTTCCTAACCCAAGGATCAAACCTGGGTCTCCTGCATTGCAGGCAGATTCTTTACTGCCTGAGCCACCCAGGGAAGCCCAACTTTCCCCACCTCCACCTTATCCAAATCCCATCCCATTCTGACATCCACACTCATGTCATTAGGGTTAGGGCTAAGAAGTCAGGTGATTTTTTTTCTCACTGTTTTATTGATTTTATACACCCTAGAAAAGTTTAATAAAATCTGTTTATCTCATTTAAGTGCAGCTCTGTGACCTCACCCCCACATGAATACTAGATAGCTTGGGGTCTGTAGTAATCATTCAGCTCTCGCCTTCATTGAACTGTTAATTGCTCATATGTGTCTCCACCTAGACTGAAAGTAACTTGAGGGAACAAATGGGTCTTCTTAGTGAAATATAGCAAAGCTTATTGACTGACTCCCACAAAGCACTGGCCCTCTTACATAAACTATGTCACATCCTCCTGATGACCCGATGAGGCAGGTAATGGTGCTCCTGCATCACAGATGAGACCCTGAGGCTCAGAGCTCACATAGGTAGGCAGTGACCAAGCTCAAAATCCAATTCCACATTTGTCTGACCGTGAGGTCACCAACCTAGCCTAGTGCTGTCCTCAGCAAGCTGCTGAGCGCTCCTGTCCCTCACCTAGGCTCCTCCGGCTGATCAGGGTTTTCCGTGGGCTTGCTGCCCCCTGGTGGCCTGTGAAGGCCTGCTCCCCCTCCCAGCTTCAGGCTCATTCCACTCCAGACATGAGACCCTAAGCACCTCCAAGAGTTAGCAGTGGGGCTGGCCTTGCAGAGTGTCACTTTTTAAATGGACCCCTCTACCAGGAGGATTCTGCTCCTAATAGCCAAAGAAGAGGGCTTAGGGTCCAGGGCCAACAACTATGAGATGACTTACAGCATTTGGTTCACCCCACCCAGCTTCTCATCTCCCCCATCCCAGTCAGGACACATGGGTGTGGACACTCTGCAGAATTCTCCTGGGATTTCCATTTCCCAAGAGCTTGTTAACGACCAGAGGAGGGAGAAAAGGATAAAGGTGGTTAAAGTTAAGAGATTAAAGTTTCTTTACATAACACAGAGTCCTTTTCTCAAAAAAACCCATCAAGATTCTTCAATAAGTACTACTGGATTCCTAGTGTGCTCCGCAGCTGCAGAAAACACTCTGTCTTGAAAAGTAAACATATAAAAAATAACAATTCAGTGATACAAGCACTCTGAGGTTGGCGTCCTGGGACTTCTATCACATGAAAAATGGTTATCAGCACTCAACACTGCAAATAGTTTCACCACAAACTGAAGAAAGTAGAAAACAATTAGGGCTGAGACACCTCCTCCAACTAACCATCACTACAACCCCCAGCACCTCTGCAACTTATATAAGCCGCTTGCACCCTCTGCCTACGGGGCAGGGGAAAACCAACAAGAGGACACAGCAGGAGGGGCTGCTGTGGAATAGCCTGTCTTTCCATCTCTGGAGGGACGAGGATGTTTGAGCCAGCGGTCATCCTCTTCCTACTTGTTCATTTTCCCTCCAAAGACCTTCCTTAACAGAATAAAAAGTGATCACTACCTTTTCTGAGACTCCTATAATCACTGTGGAAAATATCAGACCACCTACCTGCCTCCTGAGAAACCTGTATGCAGATCAAGAAGCAACAGTTAGAACTAGACATGGAAAAAGAGACTGGTTCCAAATCGGGAAAGGAGTACATCAAGGCTGTACTCTTCTATGCAGATTACATCATGAGAAACGCTGGACTGGAAGAAACACAAGCTGAAATCAAGATTTCTGGTAGAAATATCAATAACCTCAGATATGCAGATGACACCACCCTCATGGCAGAAAGTGAAGAAGCACTAAAGAGGCTCTTCATGAAAGTAAAAGAGTGAAAAAGCTGGCTTAAAACTCAACATTCAAAAATATAAGATCATGGCCTCTGGTCCCATCATTTCATGGCAAATAGATGGGAAAACAGTGGAAACAGTGGCAGACTTTATTTTGGGGGGCTCCAAAATCACTGCAGATGGTGACAGCAGCCATGAAATTAAAAGACACTTGCTCCTTGGAAGAAAAGCTATGACCAACCTAGACAGCATATTAAAAAGCAGAGACATTACTTTGCCAACAAACGGTCATCTAGTCAAGGCTATAGTTTTTCCAGTGGTCATGTATGGATCTGAGAGCTGGACTATAAAGAAAGCTGAGTGCCAAAGAATTGATGCTTTTGAACTGTGGTGTTGGAGAAGACACTTGAGAGTTCCTTGGACTGCAAGGAGATCAACCAGTCCATCCTAAAGGAAATCAGTCCTGAATATTCATTGGAAGGACTGATGCTGAAGCTCCAGTACTCTGGCCACCTGATGCGAAGAGACGACTCAATGGGAAAGACTATGATGCTGGGAAAGGTTAAAGGCAGGAGGAGAAGAGGATGACAGAGGATGAGATGGTTGGATGGCATCACCAACTCGATGGACACTAGCTTGAGCATGCTCCGGGAGTTGGTGATGGACAGGGAAGCCTGGAGTGCTGCAGTCCCTGGGGTCGCAGAGTTGGACACAACTGAGTGCGACTGAACTGAAAATGCTCCAGCCCGGCAAAGTTTCATACCACAAGGGACCACTAGAGGGCGGTACTGCAGTGCCAAGCTGCCTGGGGCAGGACTTCCATCGCCAGCCCGCCAGCTTGTTAACGTTTCTAATGCTAATTTTTAAGGACAGTTTTAAACTGCTCTTTCTAAAATTTAAATGACCCCTAAGTTAGTATGAATAATTTCTCTAGGGCAGGAATCTTAAACTCCTGAATTACAACATTCAAGACTGGAATTAAAAAGAAAAAAAAAAAGTAATTTTTAAGGCAGCTGCAAGTTTCTAACGGTCACAGCTCGGGAATGAAGAGAGACTCTGAATTTGAGAGGAGCCTTGAAGCTGAGCCCCAGAACAGAAGGTGTACTGTAAGAGCTGGAGGGGAGAGGGTTGGAGAAAAGGTAGGTCCAGGAGTGATGTAAGGAGGGCTTAAGCACAGGGAGTGAGTACTGGCTTATGGAGGATGGGTGAGCTTGGGACATACTTCCCATTTTTATCAAAATGCTACCAATCTTACTGGCACCACCTTTCTGGGGCACATGTAAGTGCATATTAAGTCTTAAAAATGTCAATATCCTTTGATCCAATAATTCCATTTTAGTAACTACTTATAAGGAAAATTTTAAACTACACAAACATTTGGCTATAAGGATATCCAGCATTTGTAATAGCCAAAACCCCCAAAATAACAACAAAAAAAAAACTATAAACAAACTAACTGCACTTTAATAAAGTGAAAGTGAAGTTGCTCAGTCGTGTCCGACTCTTTCTGACCCTATGGACTGTAGCCTACCAGGCTCCTCTGTCCGTGGGATTTTCCAGGCAATAGTACTGGAGTGGATTGCCATTTCCTTCTCCAGCAGATCTTCCCGACCCAGGGATGGAACCCAGGTCTCCTGCATTGTAGACAGACGCTTTACTGTCTGAGCCACCAGGGAAGTCCATAATATGAGTTGCTTAAATGAGTTGCTCTTTAATATGAGTTGCTTAAATCAATTAAGGACTATTTTGTAAGTATTACAAAGGATGTGTAAATAAAAACTTACATGTGCGTGCGTGTGTCCTCAATCGTGCGCATTCTTTGGGCCCCCATGGACTGTAGCCCCACAGGCTCCTCTATCCATGGGCTTTTTCAGGCAAAACTTTTGGCGTGGGTTGCCATTTCCTTCTCCAGAGTATAAGGTATAGTTCAGACTGAGGCAGAAAGAGGAAAGATGACCTCAACAGAAGTAGGTTACCTTTATTCAGGCAAGGAGGGGCAACGGTCTGCCTAACGACCAGGGTGAGCACCGAGAGGGATCAGGGAGGCTCCATATTTATAGGGAGGTTTGTGGAAGTGATAAGGGAAATGTTAATCAGGTGGGATGTTTTGGGTATTTTTTAGTTGAGATGGCATTTGTAGTTGGGCAGGGGGGTGATAAGTCTTCTGAGCAGGTGTAGGGGGTGGAAGGTTTCTGGACAGGAATGATAAGTTCCAGATAGATGCAACCGGCCTGGAGCATCAGGGCGGGACCTAAAGTTCTCCTTTGAGACTGTTGTTTCCTTTTCTAGGCCCAAAATATTCCTTCATTCCAGACCCTGAAATCATTAAAAAATGGGGAAAAGGACGCCGTATCTCTTTGGCTACCTCGTGCTGGATAGGAGCGATGATTTTGGGCTTGGAATGGAAGATCATCCTAGGCCCCAGGGTCTCCTTTTTCTGAGCTTGGTGTGAGGCTCTCGAGAAGAATGGTCTTGACCTGGTCTCGAAAGATGGCCCAAATTCGTACTTGGAGAAATCTTTGAAAGAGATTGAAGAGACAGGGTCCAAATAAGAGGAATAGAATGATAAGTACCAATGGTTCCAGGAAAGGCAGCAACAAGGGAGGACCTGTTGGAACAGGTTTTGGAGGCTGTAAAGGTTTTGTAACTCTTCTCTGCGGCGTTCAATTCAGTCTCTAAGTTCTTTGACTCTGCCCTGGACTATGCCTGCTTCATTAACAAAATAGCAACACCTCTCCTAGGAAAAGGCAGGTCCCTCCCTTTTCTGTGGTGAGAAGGTCCAGGGCTCGCCTATTTTGTAGGGCCACAGAAGTTAATGAGTTAATTTGTCTTTGGATTGAAACGAAGGACTCCACTACCTGCTCCATGTCTTCATTAAGTTCTTGGGACAGCTTGTAGTAGAAATGGGCAGAGGTCGAGATGCCTCCAATCGCGGTGCCTAGGGCTGCTGCTATGCCAGTCCCAATCAGGAGGGGGCTATGATAGCTCGTCTTTTCCTGTGGGAAAGTTCCCCGTGGGGGTAGAATATTTGTTCTACCTCTTCTTCTTTGAGGAATGTTAGGCCCAGGGTCAGGAAGACCAAGATGCAAGGTCCAGGGGGGTCCAACGGGAGACATGAATATGCATAGGTCCCGCAGATAATGGAGATTCCAGGTTTGGTGCAATTATTTGTGCTGTTCCAGAGAACCCAAGTGGAACAGGAGGAAGGAGTGGAGTTTGTAAGCCCAGTGTAGTTGGGACTAGAGTAGTTAATACAGGTTAGGTTTGCGGAGGCTGAGAGTAGAACATTGTCAGAGACTGGCCCAGTGAGTTGTGCAGTTTTGTGTTGGGGAGGGGAGGTATGGTGCCCTGTGACAGCCAGGTTGAAGGTAAAGGAGTAGCTCTGTGCAGTGAGTGAGGGAGACAGTGGCATGCCATGTCCAGCACTGGGATGTGTTTTGTGTGTCCTGGAAGAATTGGAAGGAAGAGTTGAGAAGGCGGATAAGGTGTTGGTTGCCAGAGGGAGGTTTTAGGAGAGGCCGTATTTGGGAAAGGAGGCCTAGGCATTTATAAGGCTCAGCGGTCACCTGTAACCAGGAAATTATGTTCTTTATGACTTGTTCTTGTTTCTTTTCCTGATTTTTATCTAGTACCCCGCACCTGTCTGAGTACCCCCAGTGTGTAAGGGGATAGAAACATATGTTTCCTCCATTTGGCTTATGGCAAGTACTCACGAAACTCCCTCTCTTTTGTACTTTAACAGTGAGTAGGGATTTGGACTTCCCAACCCCGAGGTTCCATGGTGCATGGTTTTGGAGCTGTATTATAACATGAGGAATGTACATAGGAATAAACGTCAGAGCAGGGGCAAGGAGTAGCCAGAAGGCTGGGGAGTGCAGCAAGGATAAGGAACGGAGGAGTCAAGGGCTGTTAGTTAGGCAGTGCAGAGGAAGCAGCGCCCTAGGCATGGACACAGCTAGCAATGCAGGCGATACCCATGGAAAGAGGAAGGATAGGTGGCCAGTCCTGAGGGAGGCAGTTACTAGGCCTACAGCAAGGATTAAGTTTACGACTGCTCTTATAGTTAGAGAGACAGGGAGAGGCCAGTCAGGGCGAGGGGAAAAAGGCCCCAAGTTGGTGGTTGGTTGCATCTGAGGAGGAACAGTGTTCATTAGAATGTAGAATGATGTAGAGAATGAGAGTAAAGAAATCAGTTTTGTCTGGAGTCAGGTTGTAGAAGGTTCCCTGGAGCTACAGTTGAGACACCAGTGTGGTCGGGTCTTTGAAGGAGGTTCCTGCTGGGGCACTGGTCCAGAGGTCTTGTAGTAGTTGGGTCAGGAACAGTTGTAGGTTGAGGAGAGTCCAGGTCATTCAGTGTCTTCTTGGATGGTTGACAGAGGTTGTCACAGGTGAATTTTAAGGAGGTGGGTCCTGTGAGGGAGACCTGATAGGGGTCAGCCCTGGGATTTCTTTGGAAGGAATGATGCTAAAGCTGAAACTCCAGTACTTTGGCCACCTCATGCGAAGAGCTGACTCATTGGAAAAGACTCTGATGCTGGGAGGGACTGGGGGCAGGAGGAGAAGGGGACGACCAAGAATGAGATGGCTGGATGGCATCACTGACGTGATGGACGTGAGTCTGAGTGAACTCCGGGAGTTGGTGATGGACAGGGAGGCCTGGCGTGCTGCGATTCATGGGATCACAGAGTCGACTGAGCGACTGAACTGAACTGACAGTGGAGGATGGCAGCTTTGTTTGGTAAGAGTGCTGCCTCTAGAAGTTTGTGGATCAGCTCTGAACTAATAATGGGGGATCCCTTTTGGGTTAGGAAACCTCTTCCTCTCCATATTAGGATGTTTGAGTGAAGTATGTTGTAGGCATATCTGGAGTCTCTGTGGATGTTAACCCTTAGGTTTTTAGCCAGAGTTAAAGCTCTGGTGAGAGCCATCAGTTCTGCCTGTTGGGAGGTGGTGTGAGGTGGCAGAGGCGAAGCTTCAATTGTCTGGGTCCCGTGATTGTGACAAAGGTCCCCCTGGATGATGGCATATCCTGCCCCAAAGGGTGGGGATTTTTGAGAGCTGCCATCAACAAACCAGTGTGGGGTGTCTGGGTCTAGGATGGGCTGATCTGTTAAATGTTGGAAGGGGTTTTGGGTAAGATCTACTGTTAGGCTGCAGCTATGTAGGAGAGAGTCTGTTGTAGGGGATGTGGGTGATAAGCTGGCGGGGTTAAGGGGAGAGCAGGGGGAGAATGAGAGCTGAGGGCTGAGGAGAAAGGCGTGTAGGACCTGTACCCTGGAAGGAGGAAGGGAGAGGAAAGCCCGATGTGATAGTAAGTCTTGGGAGGTGTGTAGAGAACAGACTGTTAAAGGGGCATGTCTGGAGAGTTGATTTGCTTCGGGTACGAGGGCTGCGATAGCAGCTGTGGCCTGTATGTGGGGAGGCCACCCCTTGGTCACCACGTCAAGCTGTTTTGACAGATAGGCTATGGGAGCCCAGGTGTCTCCAGCCCGCTGACATAAAAGTCCCGGGGCGTGTCCTTGGTTGGAATAGGCAAAGAGAAAGAAAGGTCTGGTGTGATCTGGCAGGTGGAGAGTTGGCACTCGGAGGAGGCTCTGAGTGAGCTGGCGAAGAGGATTGGCCAGCGAGGAGGGATTAAAGAGGGGCTTATCCAGACATCCTTTAGTTGCCTCATAGAGCGGCTTTGCAATAGGAAGAAATTAGGGATCCAGATATGGAAAAAGTTTAAGAAGCCGAGGATTGACAGGTGTTCCCTTTTTGTTTTTGGAAGTGAACAGTTAATTAAGGCCTGGATTCTATCTGGGGGAATAGTTCTTTGTTGATGGGATATGGAGAGCCCCAGGTAGCTGACGTTTGTCTGGGCTATTTGGGCCTTAGATTGGGATACCCGATAACCCCAGGACCCCAGGGCCCCAAGGAGTTTGGGAGTATGTTGGAAGCAGAGTTTTCAGGTTGGCCTACAAAGGAGGAGGTCATCTACATATTGGAGGAGATGACTCGGGGCTAGGTCGAGTGTCTGTAGGTCCTTTTGTAAAGCCTGTCCAAAAAAAGTGGGGACTGTTTCTGAACGCCTGGGGGAGAACTGTCCATGTTAGTTGTTGGGAAATGTGAGTCTCGGGGTCTTGCCAGGTGAAGGCGAAAAGGGGTTGGGAAAAGGGGTGGAGGGGGTTGGTGAAAAAGGCATCTTTAAGATCTAATATCATGAAGTGGGTTGCAGTCAGGGGTATGGTAGATAGAAGGGTGTAAAGGTTAGGGGCTACTAAGAATGTCGATGTGATGGCCTCATGGACTTTTTGCAGATCCTGGACCAGTCTCCAAGAGTAGGGTCCCTTACTTACTGCCAGAATAGGGGTGTTGTGTGGTGAATGGGTAGGAATTAGGATAGAGGCTTGAAGAAGATGGTCTATGATAGGCTTAAGTCCTTTGTGGGCCTCTGGGGTGAGAGAGTACTGTTGTTGGGTGATTATAGTCGAGGGGTCTTTTAGGGTAATGTGGACTGGGGGATGATGTTTGGCTATGGATGAGTGATCAGTGTCCAAGACTTGGGAGTCTAGGGCTGGTAGATCCAAGGGGAAGTCAGGGGTGAGGGATAGGGTGAGGACTGTCCAAGTGCCATCTGCATGCAGAATATAGACTGTATCAAGGGAGGTTATGGTAATAAAGACCCCCAATTTGGATAACAGGTCTCTCCCTAGGAGTGCCATTGGGCACTTAGGCATTATGAGGAATGAGGTATGAAGGTCGATTTTCCAAATTGACAGAGTAATGGAGGGCTGATTTTTGGCCTTAGGGGAACTCCAGAGACTCCCTTGATTATGAGTTCTGAGTCTTGAGTTGGGCCAGAGTAGGAAGTTAAGAGAGAGAAAGTGGCTCCAGTGTCTACTATAAAAGAGGTCCTTTTTCCGGCCACTACTCCGTCTACCCTAAGTTCTGAGCTCCTGTTCAGGACACGGGCCGGGGGGTTGGAACTCGGGCCCCATCATTGGAACAACTTTTGTAGGGTTGGGCTGGGGTTCTGAGGAGAAGTGGGGGTTTCCCCAGAGGTGCCAGGGCATTCCTGTGGGCATTCCACTCTCCAGGTCTGGGAGGTGGGGACCTCCCCAGGGCATCCATGGCAGCCCTGGGGACAGTCCATCTTCCAGTGTCCCCTCTGGCCACAGGCCGGGCATGCTTTTGTGGGGGGCCGCAGGTTTGGGCATGCCTTTGCCCAGTGGCCTGACTGGTCGCATCGGAAGCAGGGTCCGGGGTGGGTGGGGGGCTGGGTGGTCTTAAGCCCCATTCTGGGATGACTTGGGCCAGGCTGATCTCTTTTCTTAATTGCTGCCGCCAAAAAGGCATATTTAGCTTTTCTCTCACGTTCTTTTTTTCTCTTAGCCTCACACCTTGA
>SJYC01134214.1:0-23279 GCA_006408675.1 Madoqua kirkii | reverse complement strand
ACCTTGAAGGCTACTTCTGGAAGGTCTCTTTGGCGGGGGTGGGGGTGGAGGGTGGGGTGTCTCAGAGCCCTTTTCTAGTTGCCGAAGCTTGGATCTGACGTCAGAGGTGGACTGGCTGATGAATTGAACGTAAAGGTAGAGTAACCCAGCAGGGGTGGTAATATCTAGGTTGGTATACTTCTGGACTATGTCTGTGAGGCGTGCCAAGAATAAGGCTGGATTTTCATCTGTCCCTTGGGTGATTTCTCTATCATAATTGACATGGATATGAGTATTTTTTTGCATTCCTTCTAGAATGCAGGTAATCATATGATTGAGTCTCTTGATACCTGGGTCACTGGGATGGTAGTTCCAGTGGGGATCTAACTGAGGCACTGCCTCATCAGCAACTGGGCTATCCCAGTCTTGTTTGTGTAAATAATCAGCATGGGCTTTTGCCACTCGCCAGATACGGTCATTTTTGTCAGAGGTGAGAGTGGCATTTAGGATATAATATATGTCACTCCATGTGAGGTTATAGGCCTGGGAGAGTCTCAGGAATTCTTTTCTGTATCTGGTAGGATTTTCAGAAAATGATCCTAACTTTTCTTCTATCTGGCTCATATCGGACTCAGGTGGGGCCCATCTGGTCCTGCCACCTCTCAGGGGAAACATGTGTTGGGTCCGAGACCAGGTGGCAGGGGGGTAAGAAAGGGGGAGGGGGAGTAGGAGAGATGGGGTAGCCTGGTCAAGGGGGAGTCAGGAGAGGTTTCAGGGCCAGTAGGAGAGTTGGACGAAGGGGAGGTAGAGGGTTGGCAGGGTGACAGGTAGGGACGGGTAGGGAGGGGTTGAACTCTGGGGGTGTGAAAGGTCACGGTCTGGCTAGTTGAGGAAGAGCCCTTTTGCCTGGGAGGCAGGGTGCAGAGAAGGACCCCATGGTGGAGCAGGCCTTGCATAGGGAAGGCCTGCTCCAAAGGTCCCAAAAGGCTTGGGCACAGGGGACCTCTGACCACTTGCCATTCCGTTTAAGGAAGTCGGTGAGATTTTGAAGAATGTTGAAGTCAAATGTGCCGACTTCAGGCCAGCGGTCTTGATTGCCTAATTGGTACTGAGGCCAAATCTGTGTACAGAGTTGTTTTAAACCGTTAGCTTTGAGTTTAGTGAGTGAGAGTGTTTTGAGATTTTTGAGAACACAGATCAGAGGGGAATTTTTGGGACAGACTGGCTAGACCCCATAATTGCAAGGCAAGCAGAGGCTCCTATTCAGAGCTCAAGTCGCAATAGGAGTTATGAGAAGAGAGCTCTGTGTCGAAGTGAAGTGGAGCATTCCCCACCGTAGCCTACAGAGTGGCCCTGTTCCAGGGGTCCCCGGGACCCGGAGAGGACTGAGTTCTAGGGCACCTCTAGAACACCATCCGGATCTTACCTTAATCTAGGGGCCAGCTTGAGTGGAGTGTTGCACGTAGAGCAGTCAAATGGCAAGAGTTCCCTATTCCGAAGGTCGTCAGAGAGAGAGAGAGGGAAAGAGGGTAGAGCCGAGGCCTGGGGGTACGCAAAGCACCAATAAAGCCTTAGCCCAAGGCTTGCACCGCTCACGAAGGCACTAGGTGTCCCCAAGGGGAACTTGAGCCCCGGCAGAAAAGCGAGCTCGGTGGATATTCACCCTCCCAGACTCCGGGAAAAGGGAAAACAATGAAAGGGAGGGAGAGTGAGAGAGAGTGAGACGAGTGCCTCGCCCCTTCCCGAGTTTCGGCACCAAGAATGTAAGGTATAGTTTGGGCCAAGGCAGAGAAAGGAAAGATGACCTCAACAGAAGTAGGGTACCTTAATTCAGGCAAGGAGGGGCGACGGTCTGCCTAACGACCAGGGTGAGCACCGAGAGGGATCAGGGAGGCTCCATATTTATAGGGAGGTTTGTGGAAGCGATAAGGGAAACGTTAATCAGGCGGGATATTTTGTGTATTCTTTAGTTGAGATGGCATTTGTAGTTGGGCAGGGGGTGATAAGTCTTCTGGGCAGGTGTAGGGGGTGGAAGGTTTCTGGACAGGGGGTGATAAGTCCCAAACAGATGCAACCAGCCTAGAGCATCAGGACGGGACCTAAAGTTCTGTTTTGTTTTCTCCGAATTTAGATGATTCTGCAAGAGCCTTTGAGATTGTTGTTTTCTTTTCTAGGCCCAAAAGACTCCTTCACAGAGGATCTTCCCAACTCAGGGATCAAACTCATGTGTCCCACACTAGCAGACAGATTCTCTACCCCTGAGCTACCTGGGAACCCACTTACTGACACGGAAAGACATTTATGCTAAATACTGTACAAAAGATCAGTAGCAGAACTGCATACCCAGTATGTGTGTCAATTTTGCTTTAAAAAGAATACAACAACAACATAAAAGCATTTACTTGCAAAGTTAATTGGTTGAAGAATATCCTCCGAGGGACTAATATTCATCTTTGGACAGAGACTATGAGTGGGCTAATTAACTTTTCTTTAAAGGTTATTCTTAAGTAGTCCTACCTAGTCTTTATCACCAGTGCCAGGTTCTTTTCCCTGCCAAAGGGGAAGAACCAACCTTTTCCTTAAAATCCCGACAGTTTCCCGAAACCTCCATTAGCCTTGTTCCATCTCGTCCTCTAGTCTGTGTTCAATCTTTTCCCCTACAAGCCTGGGGATCCTTCAACGGGGTCCTGTGTCGCTCTTGTCTGCCCCTGCCCCACTGCCTGGATGAGACCCCGCGGAACAGGGCACGTTATTTATTGTAAAACTTCAATTAGATCTGGCCCGACTTCTCGGAGTCAGTGGGACTGCAGACCTCTCTTCCCAGGGAACATTCCACGCCGTCCTGTCGCCAGTCGCCGTGCGGGTAACAGAACCCCTGCCAAGACGCGGCGGCGGGCGCGTAATGATGTAATGCTGGACAAAACGCGGAGGACGCGCAGCGAAATTTGTCCCTTTGGAGGCGCCGTCCTTGCTCACGGCCGGCTCACGTCATGTGACCACCCGAGAGGCACCTGACACCAGTGGCGAAGGGGGCGACCGGCGACGAGATGGAGGCTACCTTAGAGCAGCACTTGGAGGAGACGTGAGTAGTATCCTTGTCGGCCCGTCCTGGGGTCGCGGCTGGAGAAGTTGAACGGGACAGAGTGAGAACTGCGAGCGCCGGTTGGACGTCTAAGAGACGCTCTGTCCCGGGGCCTCCGGTGGGGGTGCGAGTTGACCCGGAATTAAATCGCGCCGGGGCTCCGCACACTCCCTCCCGAGCCAGTCTCCGGGTCCGAGCCGCAAGCCCTCTGTGGTGCTCAAATTGTCTGGACAGGGTCATTCTTCGATAGTCTCAGGAACCCGGTTCTTTTGAGGGAAAGATGTCCCACCTGTGTCGAGCCCTGCCTTTATAAACGTAAACACACATGCTTATTTCCTTCCGGGTGTAACCAGTTACTTGTTGCCTAAGGAAATGAAAGGCATCCCTTAAATTTTTCGAATGAGTAATATCTACGTAAAGTCCAAAATTGGAAAAATATAAGACAGCGTACAGGGGAACACCTTCCCATCAGTACCGCTCAGCTTTCCACTTTCTCAGCATGAGGCAACCCATTGTTACTTACGAGTTTCTCAGCAGTTGTTTCAGTGAGTAAGTATGCTAAGGAGAAGGCAGTGTCAACCCACTCCAGTACTCTTGCCTGGAAAATCCCATGGACGGAGGAGCCTGATGGGCTGCAGTCCATGGGATCGCGACTGAGCGACTTCATTTCACTTTTCACTTTAATGCATTGGAGAAGGAAATGGCAACCCACTCCAGTGTTCTTGCCTGGAGAATCCCAGCGACCGGGGAGCCTGGTGGGCTGCCGTCTCTGGGGTCGCACAGAATCGGACACGACTGAAGCGACTTAGCAGCAGCAGCAGCAGGTATGCTAAAGTATGCATTTTTAACAAAGGCAGCAAAATCCCGGTATTGCAGCGTTCCTAGCCCTCCAGAGCTCAACAGTACCGTGCCAGTCTTTTCTCTCATGACAGAGAAATTGGTTTAACTATTCAATTTTAAATAGTTGTAATTGAATTTTTCTTGGGGTAGGAGTGGATGATAAGTGAAAAAAGATTGAGTAACACGAATTTAATGTCTGGTACATAGAAAGACTCTTTGTGATAATTAATGTCATTTTCCCACATCATTTTCTTCCTTTTTCCTGTGTTCTTGGAATTAGAATGAAGAATCCATCCATTGTTGGAGTCCTGTGCACAGATTCACAAGGACTCAATCTCGGTTGTAAGTATCTCACATCATCCCTTTTGGTGGACTGCATAGCACTTGATGTTGACTGAGAACCTAGTGTGCTGCTGTTCTCCAGTTTTTATTTCCTGTTATCCTGACACTTTCTGGGCACTTTTATGAGAGTAGATATCATCTCCAAATAACAAGATTACAAAACTGAAACTTCTCAATTGACATTTATAAAAGTAGAAACGTTACTTGCAGTTCTGGCACTGCACAGTTGCTTCTGCTGAAGTAGTATTTGAATCATTTTAAATTGAGTCTAGAAAGGGCTTCAGATAATGACAGTAGTTACTCTTTATTGAATAGATACCATATGTTGGGGCTGCTAAGCGCTGTATACATTATCTCTAATTTTCACAGTAACCCTGCTAAATGTGTGATGGTGTTAATTTTCAGTTCAACTTCACTTAACAGTAAGTGAGTAGGCAGTAAAAATGTGGGATGCAGGGTTGGACACATGTAGGTTCAACCCCTTGCTCTTCTATTTACTAGTAGTGTGAACTGGGACCAAAAAGAACATCTTGGAGGCTCAGTTTCTTTACTGAGTTGTTTTTTAATAATAAATATTATGGAATTGCATCCATGAGCTCTTCTGTGTACCAGGTACTATTCTAAGTGCTTTACATATACTAAGTCATTTAATCCTCATGACAGCCCTATGAGGTAAAGAAACTGAGGCACAGAGGTTGAATAAACTTGCCTAAGGTCACACAGTTAGTAAATGGTTGAGCTAGGATTTGAATCTGGCTCCATAGTCTTTTAATCACAGTACTATAAGATTATATATATAAAACACTCAACACAGAGTTCAGACATAATGCTCAATAAATGGTAACAGTTACACATGAGAAAATAAACCCAGAAAGGTAGACAACGGAAGGCTTCAGCTAAATCATGTCAGAACAAGTAAACCCAGGACATCTTGCTCTTTACTCTGTACTATAGGGCTTTTTAAAGAATTGTTGCTGGGAGAGTAATTGAAAATAGTGGTCTGTGTCACCCAGTTAGATTTTACAGACAAACCAGTTGGTTGGAGGAAAAAGGGCAGATTTTTTTGAGGTGCTTGCCACACTCACAAATGGAAAGGCTGAAATTCAAGTGCAGAAATCTAAAACTAAATGTATTCCTTCAAGAAACCTTCAAGGCCCAAAAGACTGCACTGTATGTCCCATTAATGCTTTGGTGGGGAGGGGGTAGAGGCAAGAATACTGGAGTGGGTTGCCATTCCCTTCTCCGGGAGATCTTCTCGACCCAGGGATTGAAGCCAGGTCTCTGGCATTGTAGGCAGACGCTTTACCATCTGAGCCACCAGGGAAGTTAATTAATGTTTTACATGACAACAGTAAATCCATCATCCCTGCCATAGTGGCATATCTATGACCTGACTTAGTTTCAAGCAGAGGAGCTTGTGTTGCCTTTATATACAGACAGATGTTGTAAACTTAGTAATTACTTTTTGGACCTGGCACTCAAGATTTGATTATTATCTACAGGCTAAAACAAACATTAGTAAAAAATCAATTCTGTTGCTCTTTGAAAATAATCAGCTTATTCTAGTGGAAATAACTGCTCGCAGAATATTTATATATGCTGTCAAGGTGATCTACAGCTGAATCCTGAATAAAAATCTTTATATCCTTTGAGGTTGAGCTCAGTAAAAGGAAATCAGATTTCCCATGAGGAATTAATTAGTGTCAACAAGTCTCTGGCACTTACCGGCTGCTTTTTGTCAGTCTCACCTCTGAATTTCTTCTTGGTTTCAGTTTGCTTTCAGATTGACTTGAATTATAGCTTACTCATATGCTTGAGAAGGTGTTTAGAGACGGTGATGGGAATGACTTGGAAAATTGAGTAGTTATGACCTTACTGAGTTAAAAGCTGTTGTTGGCTTTCTCGCTGATGTAACCAGCTGAATATCAGGGCAGAATGATTTTGTCACCACATAACCTAAGAGACCATGAGAACCCTCTTTTTGTGAATAATTCAGTTCAGTTCTATGGTACCTCTATTCCCATTTTTGGACAGTCAGGCAACATGATATCATCTGTCTTCTAGGCCGCGGAACTCTGTCAGATGAGCATGCTGGGGTGATATCTGTTCTAGCCCAGCAAGCAGCTAAGCTAACCTCGGATCCCACTGATATTCCTGTGGTGTGTTTAGAATCAGATAATGGGTGAGTAGATGGCAACAGATCCCTTCCTTTCCTATTAATTCAGGAAAATGCCGCAGAAACGTAACCGGGGCTTGCCCTGTGTTCATCAGTATTCCTCATTCCAAGTACTTGGAGGGAGGTTCTACCCTTTGGACGACAGGACCAGATGGGTTGGTCTCTGATGCTAATGTGCTTTCAGACCACAATGACATTTAAATGAAGAGTAAGAGTTGTCATGAACTATCAGTAAAAGAAAACAATAAATAACACAGAGGAAGACTCAACAACAGAAACAATGTCTGTAATAATAGAAGTACTAAAGACATTCCAAGTGAGGGTCCTCCGAATAATAGTGAAAAAAGCAGAATACAAAACTATGCACATTATGATCACAGTTTTATATCAATAAAATGAGAGAAAATGTATATACAGTATACATGCAGATTAAAAAAAGGAAAATATTAATAGTGGTTGTGTTTGAGGGATAGGATTATAAGATTAATTTCACATTTATATTTTATACTTTCCTGTATTCCCCAAATGTTTTATTATGTTTAGATATTGCTTTCATATATAGAAAAATAAGTATTACTTTTTTAGTTGTATCCTAAATCAAATAGCCTCTTTAACCTTACATTGCCACCCACTTGTAGCAGTTTACTGAGTGTCTTCCACGTTGCCTTTCAGGAACATCATGATCCAGAAACATGATGGCATCACAGTGGCAGTGCATAAAATGGCCTCTTGACATCTCGTGTCAGTTCTCCTGCATACCAGCTCTTCTGCAGCCTGTCACAGGGACTCGGTCATACCTTATGTGAATTAGCTCATAGAACTATTAAACCATTTGTGTAATATGCATTGGGCACTTTTCTGTTAATTTCAGAGTAGGTTGCTTTTTGACACTCTGTGGATTTAGTTAGGAAAGGATCATGTTTTGAAGCAGCAGGTTTAGGTCACCTTGTATATAGAATTTTGTTAAATTTAATAAACCTGGTTGGAGGAAAGCTTGGATCTTTTCTGAATTCTTTAAACTCAATTATCAAATTGTAATTTTTCTTAAAAAGTGTAACTACTCCAAATTGTTCTCTTTCAGAAGCTCCTGAAATATATAGATTTTCACAGAAGCATCTATGGATATGTAAACCAAGTCAAGCTTACTGTTACTCTGTAATAAAAACATAATAGCAGATATCATAAGTATTTACTATATGCCAGGAACACATTTAATTCTCATTAACAACCATATATGGGTTTTCCTAGCAAAAAGGTGGAAGCAATTCAAATGTCTCATCAGTGGGTGAAGCAAAACATGGTATATACATACCATGGAATATTATTCAGCCTTTAAAAAGGAAGGAAGTTTTGACACATGCTATAGCATGGAGGACTCTGGAGGACATTATGATAAGTGAAATAAGCCAGTCACAAAAAGACAAATACTGTATGATTCCATTATATGGGGTGTTACCAAAAGCAGAAAAATTCATAAGAGACAGGAAGTAGAATGGTGGTTGCTTGGGTGAGAGAGGGGAAAAATGGGGAGTTACAGTTTAATGGATACAGAATTTTTGTTTTACAAGATAAGGGTTCTAGAGATGGATGGGGTGATGGCAGCAACAATATAAATTAAATATACCACTGAACTGTACACTTAAGGATGGTTATGATTAAAAATGATGACAATAGTAAATTTTATGTTTTATGTATTTTACCACAATAAAAGTTTTCATTTAGAAACATGAAGAAAAATACCACATGAATAAATAATTCAGCACAATTACAAGAGGAAGATCAACTTATAAAGTGAAAAGGATTTTTCTATATCTCAGAAAATGAAACATTTGCACTAATAAAAATAATGCATTTAGGAATTTAATAAAGGATGAAAAAGCCTGTATAGGGAAAAAATTTTTACTCAAGGATTTAAAAATGAGCAGCACTAAATAATTATAAAATACAATGTAACAAAATATCAAATCTGCAAAGAATTTTTCCTGAATATAGTTTTCCTAATTTTTCAATATAGTCCTAATAAAGATGGTGGTAGAAAAATTTTTTGTAAACTTGATACACTTTTCTAATACTTCATGGAAGAATAAAAGTTTCATAAATAGTTGTCAAAGAAAAAACCCATATGGGAGGTACTCATTTGTCCTATTGCATTTGTATAATTCAGGGATTAGCAGTCACCATTTGTACTTAAGATTCCAACTCCGAATCTTACTTGTCTTGGTTTCTCCCATACAACAAGGCAAATCAACCATAATTATACATAAATTCCTTCTCTCTAGAGCCTCCCTCCCCTTTCCTCACCCCATCCCTCCAGGTCATCACAGAGAGCCAGACGGGGCTCCTTGTGCTATACAGCAACTACTCACCAGCTATCCATCTTACACCTAATAGCATGTACATGTTGAAACGGGCAGAAGTCCTAAAGAGAGCCTTGTTTTTAATAGCCTAGTCACTGCAGAAATAGGTATGATTGGCCAGAAGAAAATCTGTTTGAAATACATGCTATCATCTTTTTCAGCCTTTATCATTCTCAACAACAGAACGGTACACAAGCAGATTAAAAAGTCTTCATTTTATTGAATTTGAATGCAGCTTCTGTTGCACTCTAGCAGTTTAATATCTGACAGTATAAAAAGAAATCTCCAGAATAATATTCAAAAATACCAAGCACCTATAAATAAAAAGTGCTAGTTTAAATTAAGCCCAGTGGCCTATTCTTATAATTTAAGAAATAGTGGGAACTCTCCCCAAATCTTAACTCTTCTGCACAAAGAGTGAGGACAGAAAAATACAGCTAAAAATAAAATCTTGGTAGTTCTGTATTAACACTAGGTCCCTAAGTGTCAAAAAGTACTCATGGGATGTTTGTCAGTGGATTGACAGTGGTGACAGGAAAATCATGCTGCATTCTTGCTGAGTAACTTTACGGCCAAGAATTAGAAAGTCAAAGGTTGAGGGAACTACTTATGCTTAGTTCAAGATCCTAAAAGCTTTATTAAATCAATTGGGTACAGATGTCAGAATTTAACCAACATTCCAACAGTGGCTTAAGAATTCTGCTCTTGATATTAAGCCCCACATAATTAATAACTATTTTTAAGGAACTAAGTATACCAATAGCAGGTCATTTAAGTGCAGTTACTATATATACAGAGTCCTCACAACAAACTTTCAAATAATATTAGCCACATTTTGCACAGCTGGAAACAGATTCAGGAAGGGTAACTTGCCCAGAGTCTGCAGACTTAAATAACGTTGAGATTCTAACCAAGTTTGCATTTCCCACTGTACCTCAGAGTTTTCTGTATGAAAGATATGTTTCAAGGGGTTCATCTCTTACAGCATATTTGCAGCTTTCCTAGCCTCAGTAAATGACTCACTGTTCTGCTGCATTTTAAATCAGACCCCGCCCTCAGTATCAGAACTGTCTATCAATACAAAAGCCTCTTGTCTTCCTATTATCAGAAGCAGACAGCCCTGCTTTAAAGAGTAACAAGTTCCTACCCCCCCCCCAAAATCTTACAGATGTTTACTAAAAAGTTATTTTTAGAGTATGATCCATGCTACCAACCACACATAACTGCCCACTTAGAGGGCATCTTCTCAAACCACAAAAGCTCTGCTTCTGGTAGTACTTTAATCAAAAAGTATTATAGAGTTGGTTTTAAAAGCCTGAGAAGCCCCTTACTTTTTAAAAAGGGACATGCATAAATATGTGCAGATTTTCCAGATAAAACAAGAAAAACACACATTGGCCTAAAACACGTTCTAGTTTAAAACCTGGAATGTTGGTGCTGGGGAGATGAAAGGCAATTTCCTATTTACTTTTTTTTTTTTTTTCCTTTTTGATGTGGAGGGTGGAGCAGAGAAAGGAAATAGGGTAAGAAAACTGAATTATCCCAGTTATTTTCTAGGAGACTCAGCCTTCACCATTTCCAAAATGCAATGGGAAAAAAAAAAACAAGTTGCATTGAAATTATAAGTATATACCTTTCATAAGAGGTGTTTGGAGTTAAGGTAATCAAGTATAGAAAAGTAATTAAAACAGGGCTTCGAACTTCAAAGTACTAACCAGAATCTTCAGTCATTACACAGAAGTACACACAAATAGCTGCAGGTTGCCATTTGTAGCCCAGAAACTATATCTCTCTGGAGAAGGAAATGTCAACTCACTCCACTATTCTTGCCTGGGAAATTCCATGGACAGAGGACCTAGTGGGCTACAGTCTATAGAGTCACAAAGAGTCAGACACAACTGAGCGACTGAGCATACATCTCTAGTGGACTTTACAGGTTTCTCAAACTCCTTAGGTCCAAAACAGAACTCAGCTCTCCCCAAACTTGTTTCTTTGTTTTGTATCTGTCCCACAATGGGACCTTGGAATTATCCTAGACTTCTTTCTCATTCCCTGCATCCTGGCAGTCTTCAAAATCTGTTTCTCTTAAAGAATTCATGGGCCTTGTTCATTCTCCTGCTTGATTTTCTTCAAAAATACCATGTTGACTTAATTTCCAAGTTTAAATGTTTTATTCGTAGAGGCAGTATTTTCTTTAGACATTCTTTAGGGATTTTTTTAGATATTCTTTAGACAATGCAAACATACAAGAAAGGTAGTCATTCATCCCACCAGCAAGTGATAGTTTATATTATTTTACTGTATTACCTTTATTTTGAAAAACACAGCTTACATGCTTGGGAACAAATGTATGCTTGCTATATCTTGTTTTGCTTTGTCACTTAAGTAGGAGCATTTTTCTTGTCGTTAACAATTCTCAGGAAGCATGGTCATACTCTTGAGAGTCTCTTGGACTGCAAGATCAAATCAGTCAATTACAGGACATCAACCCTGAATATTCATTAGAAGGACTGACGCTGAAGCTGAAGCTTCAATACTTTGGCCACCTGATGTGAAGAACTGACTCATTGGAAAAGATCCTGATGCTGGGAAAGGTTGAAGGCAGGAGGAGAAGGGGACAGCAGAGGATGAGATGGTTGGATGGCATCACCGACACAATACACATGAGTTTGAGCAAACTCCAGGAGATGGTGATGGACAGGGAAGCCTGGAGTGCTGCAGTCCATGGGGTCACAAAGAGTTGGGCACAACTGAGCGACTGAACAACAACAAACTGTTATACTCTATGTGTTGCTCTTAAGTTCTTGCCAAATAACTCTGATAATTATCTTTGTAAAAAAAAAAAAAGAAGAAGAAACTATTTCCCAACTCTGGGGCCCCATCCCCTGCCTTGAGCATACAGTTAAAAGATAAACCGAAGCATATTTAAAATAATAAAGAGGTTTTTTTGGAGCAAAAAAATATTTGAAGCTGGCATGGACAAACCTGAAGAGGTTAGGAGCAGTCTATCATCAGGAGTTTAGAGAGAGGCTTTTATAGAGAAAATGCAGAAGCAAAGCAAGCAAGGCAATTATTGATTGGCTACAGCTTAAAGCCTAGTTCAGTTCAGTTCACTCAGTCATGTCCAACTGTTTGTGACACCACGGACTGCAGCATACCAGGCTATCCTGTCAATTACCATTTCCCAGAGTTTGCTCAAATTCATGTCCATCAAATCGGTGATGCCATCCAACCATCTCATCCTCTGTTGTTCCCTTCTCTTTCTGCCTCCAGTCTTTCCCAGCATCAGGGTCTTTTCTAATGAGTCAGTTCTTTGCATCAGGTGGCTAAAGTATTGGAGTTTCAGCTGTGTGTGATTGCCTGTCTCTAGGTTTTAGTTTCAGATCTTTAAGCATTTACAGGCTGAGGTTTGGGTTTTTTTATGTAGGCCACACAGCACTAGAGCCACCTTAAGTTTCTAGTGGCCTCCTTTTGCTTTAGCCAAGTGACTTATCAACTTCTTGTATTTGCTACAGTACCAGAGGTGTTGATCCAGGTATAGCAGGAGGTGTTTGCCATGGCACAGACTCTTCCTGGTTTAGCCAACAAGTAATTTAAAGCAATTCTACTGTCTCAAGTAATCTTACCAAAAGCCTAGGGACTTTTGTTGTGTAGGTATGGCTTTAGCAAGATTCAGTGAGAATTGCCAGAGGAGTATTGTCTTCCCAGGCATTAACAAAGAGAAAGAAAGTAGTGAAAAGGCAAAATGAATAATGGTTTCAAATAGGAGATGAAGATCTTGATCCATGATCTTGGGAGAGCTGTCCACCTCAAGATGCTATCTGCTTCTGGGGAGGAACTTCCGTAAACCAATTTTAATTTTAGGTCTCCAGTTAGTGCACAGTTCTTGGAGTCCAGAAGAGCCCTTTTTAATTGGGAGATATGGACCCAAGGTTTAAGGCTCTGAAGTTTTACTGCTGACTTGGTGTGGGACCTTTTAAGGAGGTTCAAGGGCAACCTTTGTTCTTAGTGATTTCAAATCAGAAGGGTGGGAGAAAATTGGAAATCTTAGTTTGGAGAATAACTAGATATTTGAGAAAACTAGAACAATTCAGGACTCAGCTTAGTTTACAGGTATTTAACAAAAGCTCAAAAACAATGAATAGGACTAGAATGTGATACCCACAAGATTCTATTATACTTTTCAATTGAAATTTAATTTTTTTGCAATCACCCCCATCATAGTAAGACTAACTTGTTTGCAAAATAAGTCTAGTCTCATTAAACTTGGCTTGATTACTTACAGAGGTGCAGTAAGAATAGTAATTGACCATACAGTTTCTTTTAAAATTTTCTTATTCTAGAACTTTTTTTTTTTTTTTTGGCTAGAACTTTTAATAAGGAATCTTAGATTGAACTTTTAAAGGCTCTCCAGATTAAGAAGCCAAATCAAGAATTTTGTCATTTCAGACTGTATCTGGAATACCTATAGATTTGGGTGAAATCCTCTCCTCTTGAGGTTCCCAAGAGAATCTGAGGTTCCTGGGCCTGCCAGGAAGTGACCATTCTCACTTATCTGGTTAAGTTTCTAGGAACCCTGTAAACAAGATGCCAGGTCAGTTTTTCTTTAGGAGCTTTATTGCATCCATAAATTCAACCTTAGTTCCTTAAAACTGCCTGGTCATATCTGATTTTATGTATATTCTCAAATATGACATTCTAATCAAAGCCTTGGTAATGTACAATGTTTTCAACTGTGTCCTGTTATAAGGACATATTCTTTTTGGGCTTATGTAAATCACAGTATTGCCATGAAAATAAGAATATGTAACAAATTTCCAAATTCTGGAGGGATCAGATAGGGAAAAAAAGTGAATGTTTCACTTTTGTTTACCAAGGTACACTTTACCAAATTGCCTGAAGTCATAAGTAGTTTAAGAGAGAACAAGGTTTTGTTACATCTGGAAAACAAAACATTAATGAATTAGCAGTATTTCAAAGAAAAAGTTGTTAAAAAATTATCATCAGTTCATTTAATCATGTTATTAATTCTTACTGATCTTAAATCCTGTTTTTTTCCTTAGCTTTGAAAATTCTCACCCGTTCACTTTTATAATCTTAAACTTATCAGAAACCTGTATTCTAGATCTTTCCATGAATCTCTCAAGACAAAGAGGGACTTCTGTGAAAGCATCAGTAAATAAGTCTCTGTGAATGACAAAAAGACTTTTTGATAAAATCCTTCCATACCTTTCCTTACCCTCCAGACACATTTTACGTTCCTTCTTACTTTACACAGTTTCCTTTCACCCTTGTATTTCTAAGTGGTTTTTAATTACATATAATGATTAGCATTTATAACCCCTAGAATACTTACTTTCTAGTAGAAACTAAAAAGAAGTAAGCAATTGTAGACTGTCTGTTACACTAGCATTCTGTGGTAAATACATTTCATAATTTCAAGAAATATATTTTTCCTCATAGTAAAATTTTCAATGTGGCATAAAACATGTTTACCAATAAGCCCAAATATCTTTGAAATAAGGGTCTGGGCTCAGCGGTAAAAATTCCACCTATCAATGCAGGAGACACTAGTGATCTTTAGTTCCCCTGTGATAAGAAGCCAAAGTAGATACAAAATCAAAAGTAGGTAAATCTGTGCTCAATAATTAAGGTTTCAACATTTTATCTTATTTGGAAATGATCTAGATAGTCAATGAATATCCAAAATTTAACTTAGTATAACTTTTTCTTAGTTTCCAAACTGCCCTACACACAGTTTTTGTCCTTCTAATAAAAGTCACCTTCCTGAGATCTACATTTCAAACAAATGTCTCTTGAGATCTAGAATACTTACATCTCCAAGCTCTAAGGCACAGAAGAAAGATGTTAAGTTCCACCAAGAAGGATGCTGACTCCTTAAATCCAGATGTTTTATAACATCTGCAAGCCTTTTGAACTGAATGGGGAGGTTTCGAGATTGGTAAAAAAGATAAGTGGGCTTTTCATTATTTTTAGAGCTACACTTCTGTTCTTGTCAAGACTTGATTTGTAAGAACGATTTGTAGTCATTCTTAATTCCTCAAAGAACTAGGTTGCAAGCCAAATGAGATGAAGAGGCCCAAGGACCCACCCATCCAACTATATTATCTTCAGTTTGCTTCTTCATGTCAGGGAGATTCTCAACTAAAATGGAAATTAAAAGATTCCTCTGTTCCAGATTTAGGGCTGTGCCTCTTTTGAATGGTTTAGTAAATCCTTCCAGAGTGGCTTCAGAATGTTTTTCTTTTTCTCTGGGTACACAGTTTCCCTTCAGCTTAGGGAAGAAGGCCTAAAAAATGTTCCTATCATACTCTGAATATCAGCTTCCAATGTGGCCAATTTCTAACCATGGAGCTCACTAAAAAATCTTTTGAAATATCTTACTAACACATTTTAGTTGGGGCAAACAGTAAATATTCCTGGCAATACCGAACAAAACTTTCTTTTACTTTTAAACCAAAGGTATTCATATCAAATGAATCAAAACCAAAACCATGGCTTAATCACGGATGCAAGAGGCATTCCCAAAGAAGATGAAAAAGATATTACTCCCTCATCCACAAGATCCAGAGCCACTCTCAAAGATGGCCAAAGACAGACTTAGACAATATCCCTGAGGGCGACAGTGGATACTAGCTATAAACAGGGTGCCACCCACATTTCCATCCAGCCATATTTTGGGGGCTCCCAACGTGACAGCTGAGCTGCCTGCACAGATACAGAACTAACAACCTGCATGCTCTGATGGGCAGAAAGCCAAGCCAAGGTCTCAAAACAAAATAAGATAAATGAGAAAGAAATAGCAGTCTCTGGGTATAAGAAATAAAAATTTAAAAACGGACTATTTTCAAGAATAGCTAGCTTTGAGTGACAGCTTGCTGATGTAATAGCCAAGAGCTGGGTTACAAAACTAAAAAGTGCAGGCAAAGAGAGGGCAGGATGCCTAGTATTTTTGCACTTGTTTATCCTATTGGTGAATTCAAAACATCATGCCACCCCATGGACTGCAGCACTCCAGGCTTCCCTGCCTATCACCAACTCCTGCAGCTTGCTCAAACTCATGTCCACTGAGTCGGTGATACCATCCAACCATCTCATCCTCTGTTGCCCCTTCTCCTCCTGCCTTTGATCTTTTCCAGCAGCACAGTCTTTTCCAATGAGTCAGCTCTTTGCATCAGGTGGCCAAACTATTGGAGCTCCAGCTTCAGCATCAGTCCTTCCAATAAATATTCAGGACTGATTTCCTTTAGGATTGTTCTCCTTAGAGTCCAAGGGACTCTGAATAGTCTTCTCCAACATCACAGTTCAAAAGTGTCAATTCTTTGGTGCTCGGCTTTCCTTATGGTCCAGTTCTCACATCCATACATGTGAGAAGGAATAGGTGCTCGAGAAAGGAAGAAACAAGATGTCAAGGGGCCAGCCCATAAAGTGGAAGGAGATAAAGCTATGTGATGTCTGGGAAGATTGTTTACTCATAGTACTTATCTAATGAGGAACTGGGGGAGGGACTTATGTACTAGGGACATGTACTAGGACATGCTCATTGTAACGACTCTGAATGTGCCTACCCACCAGACACCCAATTTTGCAAGACCATCATTAAAGCTTTGCTTCCCACTCACCTTCTGTCTCCAAGTCTGAGTTTGGGTCGGTTAGTGTGTTTCTCACACTGGGGAGGGGAAGACTCCAATCATCAATGAGGATGTAAATGAAAATTCACAAGCCACCATTCAAAGATCTAATTTTTTTCTCCTGCCACTCTGAATCTAGAATGGAAGGAACTCTGTAAAATTGCACCATAGGTGGTGGTCCAGAACTGACTTTGGTAAGAATTCTCACCCTTTTGGGGCTTCTGCCAGTTTTCCCAGGATCTCATCAGCAGGCTCTCAAGCAAGTGGGGTGTCCCAGCAGGTCTTATCCTGACCACTAGAAACTTGGGGAACTGAAACCGCCTGCCCTGTCCTGGCACCACAGTAATCACTTGCATGAGTTAGCTTAAATAATAAATCTGAGTAAGGAATGCAGAACAAGATACCAACAACCAGAAATATTTGAGAAAGGTCAAAAGGTGAGAGGAGACCCCAGTCCATATGTCCTACCAACCTCCCAGAATCCTCCTGGCTGTAATCCATCTTGGCTGAACAATGCGAGTGCCACCAGAAAGGATCTTGAGTCAAAGGTGTTAGCAAGAGACAACCCAGGAACTAACCCCATCACCATAAAACCTGAGATTGTAAGCCATGTGGCAAAGTAGCTCTCCTTGTTTCCTTATCCTACAGCTCTCTGCCCAAGTGCCAATTCCCAATAGTCTCTTACTTTGTCAGCACATGTGTCTCCTTAGACAATTAATTTCTAAGTGTTAGACAAGAGTCCACTCTTGGGCCTTGGAAGGGGTATGCTTCTAGCAACAAAACTGTAGGGGAGAAAAAATAATTGTCCTTCTGCTTTATTGACTATGCCAAAGCCTTTGACTGTGTGGATCACAATAAACTGTGGAAAATTCTGAAAGAGATGGGAATACCACACCACCTAACCTGCCTCTTGAGAAATTTATATGCAGGTCAGGAAGCAACAGTTAGGACTGGACATGGGACAACAGACTGGTTCCAAATAGGAAAAGGAGTATGTAAAGGCTATATATTGTCACCCTGCTTATTTAACGTCTATGCAGAGTACATCCTGAGAAACGCTGGACTGGAAGAAACACAAGATGGAATCAGGAGATTGCCTGGAGGTTGCCAGGAGAAATATCAATATCCTCAGATAATGCAGATGACACCACCCTTATGGCAGAAAGTGAAGAGGAACTAAAAATCCTCTTGAAAGTGAAAGAGGAGAGTGAAAAAGTTGGCTTAAAGCTCAACATTCAGAAAACGAAGATCATGGCATCTGGTCCCATCACTTCATGGGAAATAGATGGGGAAACAGTGCCAGACTTTATTTTGGGGGGCTCCAAAATCACTGCAGATGGTGACTGCAGCCATGAAATTAGAAGACGTTTACTCCTTGGAAGAAAAGTTATGACCAACCTAGATAGTATATTCAAAAGCAGACATTACTTTGCTGACTAAGGTCTGTCTAGTCAAGGCTATGGTTTTTCCTGTGGTCAGGTATGGATGTGAGAGTTGGACTGTGAAGAAGGCTGAGCACCGAAGAATTGATGCTTTTGAACTGTGGTGTTGGAGAAGACTCTTGAGAGTCCCTTGGACTGCAAGGAGATCCAGCCAGTCCATTCTGAAGGAGATCAACCCTGGGATTTCTTTGGAAGGAATGATGCTAAAGCTGAAACTCCAGTACTTTGGCCACCTCATGTGAAGAGTTGACTCATTGGAAAAGACTGATGCTGGGAGGGATTAGGGGCAGGATGCTCCAAAATCACTGCAGATGGTGACTGCAGCCATGAAATTAGAAGACGTTTACTCCTTGGAAGAAAAGTTATGACCAACCTAGATAGTATATTCAAAAGCAGACATTACTTTGCTGACTAAGGTCTGTCTAGTCAAGGCTATGGTTTTTCCTGTGGTCAGGTATGGATGTGAGAGTTGGACTGTGAAGAAGGCTGAGCACCGAAGAATTGATGCTTTTGAACTGTGGTGTTGGAGAAGACTCTTGAGAGTCCCTTGAACTGCAAGGAGATCCAGCCAGTCCATTCTGAAGGAGATCAACCCTGGGATTTCTTTGGAAGGAATGATGCTAAAGCTGAAACTCCAGTACTTTGGCCACCTCATGTGAAGAGTTGACTCATTGGAAAAGACTGATGCTGGGAGGGATTAGGGGCAGGAGAAGGGGACGACCGAGGATGAGATGGCTGGATTGCATCACGGACTCGATGGACGTGAGTCTGAGTGAACTCTGGGAGATGGTGATGAACAGGGAGGCCTAGAGTGCTGCAATTCATAGGGCTGCAAAGAGTCGAACATGACTGAGCAACTGAACTGAACTGAACTATTCTTAAAGTGCTTGGCTGAGGCCCTTTTTCTCTAGAGCACCTCATAAGTGGATAAACTTATCTAGGTTAAAAGCTTTCCACTCTGGCCACTGTAATACAAGATTATCTTTGGTAAGTTTAGCCTATTTGTCACCCTTAAAATTTTATTCACCTGAGGCCTCACACAGGACCAGCCCAGTTTCAGTCCAACCCAACCTTGGACCCAGGGCAACTCCAGCCAGTTTCTGAATGCAGTCTGGAAAAAGTAATGCTCAAATAAGGTCTGATGGTTCATAATGTAAAAGCTGCAGAGCTGGGATGTGGAATGGCCAACCCCCACCTCCAGAGGCAATGAGAAAGCAGTGAGCCCAGTGGGCTCACTGGGTATTGACTTTGGGCTCCTCGGGGTCTCCTTCCTTTGCTCCCTCTTCTGATATCAGAACTATTTATTTGAACAAAAATCAGTTCAAACTGGGCAGATGTTGGGAGCGCTCCACTGACTGGGGCTCAGGGAGAGGTTTTTACAGAGAAGGCAGAAGCAAAGTAAGGAAGTTATTGATGGATCATAGCTTAATTCCTGGCTGATTGTGACTGCTCATCTTTAGGTTTCTATTTTGTAGCCCCGTTTCAATTTCTGGTTTGCTTTCATAGGCTGGCTTGGCATTAGAGCCACCTCAGTGTGTTGGCCTCCTAGTTTAACAATAGTTATCCAAAGGATTTTCTACTTGGTTTACTCTGGTGCTTGTTTTTGAGATCATGATGAACAAGTCTATCTTCTGGGTCAGGGTGGGTGGAGGAAGGGCCTAGTATAATGTCAAATCCCAGTCTCCCCTCCTCCCCTCAGGAAGTAAAGTCCATCAGCAGGAGTGCCTAAGTTGGCTCTAGCCCTGAGTTCTTACAATGCTTGCTTGTTTTCACGGGCAGCAGAATGAAATGCTTTAGAAAAAGAGCAACATTCTGGAAAACTGTATAACTTTTCTTCCCAGATTGCTTCAAGTCTGTGGAGGATTCCCTTGCTGAACGCCACATCAAAGGTAGGATGAAAATGGGGTTGTGCTGGGGTTTGTTCTTTATAATGTTTTGAATGACCAGCATCTCTCCCCGCACAGCCTGCTTACCAGCACCCTGCCGGCAGATTCTTTCCAGGAAGAAACAGACTGCCTATCTACCAGTGGCAAATAAAGACTGCTACTCCCTCTCAGAATATTTACATTTTCCTTTTGCTATTTCTCTTTTTATGTATTTATTTCATTGAAACACTTGTGTGAAGGTAGAAGACATGACATTTCACTCCTGAGCATTTTTGTACACACCTCCTAAGAACAAGCACATTCTCCGACAGAACCACAAGACCACAGTCACCACCAAGAGATCTAACCTGGTCTACTATACAGTCCTTATTCAAATTTCCCCAACTCAGTTCCCAAAGTCCTTTCCAACTTTTTACAGGCCTGGAATCTACTCAGGGAAGTCATTGCCCTTTGTTGTCATGTCTGCTGCTAAGCTGCTAAGTCACTTCAGTCGTGTCCAACTCTGTGCAACCCCATAGACGGCAGCCCTCCAGGTTCCTCTGCTCTGTCCCTGGGATTCTCCAGGCAAAAACAGTGGAGTGGGTTACCATTTCCTTCTCCAGTGCATGAAAGTGAAAAGTGAAAGTGAAGTCGCTCAGTTGTGTCTGACTCTTAGCGACCCCATGGACGGCAGCCTCCAGGCTCCTCCATCCATGGGATTTTTCCAGGCAAGAGTACTGGAGTGGGGTGCCATTGCCTTCTCTGGTTGTCATGTCTATTTAGTCCCTAAGAATATTTTCATTTCAGCAACTGCTGTGAAAGAGAATATCCAAACATGAAGTTCCCCATTCCTTTTAAAACTTCTCTAATTTTAAGAGCTTATTACCCAGAGGACCAGAGGGTGGTACACAATTTGCCCTTGGATTTGACTTCAGACCTTGGGGCAGGACAGTGTGAGGAGTGACCACCCAGCAGTCAATGAGGTCAGACTTTGCAGTCAACTCCTTTGCAATTCCTGTCTGAAGTGAACTGGTCATCTTTTAGAAGCCATTCTCACTTTTCACTTTCATGCACTGAAGAAGGAAATGGCAACCCACTCCAGTGTTCTTGCCTGGAGAATCCCAGGGACGGCAGAGCCTGGTGGGCTGCCATCTCTGGGGCTGCACGGAGTCGGACACGACTGCAGCACACTGGTGTTAAGAGAGATTTCTGTGGTGGCTTTGATGTCCCTCATATCACAGCCTTTTGTTACCCTTTTCTATTTTTTCCCATGGTTCTGCCTGGTTCGTGATTATGGAATAAACAAAGATTAAGGGGAGTCTAGTTGGGCAGACTTATGTTAAGTAAGGACATACTGCAAGAGAACTGTCGGCACTCTGTGGAATTCCAGAGGAAGTCAGGCAGCAGACCTCCACAAATATTCCCCCAATGGTACAAAGCCTTTTTTGTATTTGTGAGGTTGAGATCAGAGAGCCTATAAACAACTTTAGACATGAGAAGTGTTGACTAAAAAGATGTACAACTTGAGAGTTGGAAGTTTTATCTGGGGCAAAATGAGGACAGCAGCCTGGGAGACAGCACCTCAGCTCGCTCTGAGAGACTGCTCCAAACAGGCAGTCAGTGAAGGTCAATATATGATTTTGGTGAAGAGGAGAGTTCAATGCAATCAAGTGCTTACTTTACAAAAAGTTTTCTGCTAGTCACAAGAACCTGAAGTCATCAAGATGGGATTTAGTGATTTTCTAGATCTGAAGAGATGTTAAGGATTGGGATCATGAAATCAGTTCCTAAAAATATCTATCTAAAGACCTGCTCCACCAGATTCCCTGGAGCACAGAGGCCTCATTCCACCTTGAATTCCTTCAGGGGGTGTTGAAGGCTAACAGCTGCAGTAGCACAGGGTTCAAGCTCCAGAGGCAGATGGCAAATGCCCTTGTTGCTGTTCAGCCACTGGCAAAGGCTCTTGGAAAATGCCAATTTCTAGTACAGGCAAGTGCCAATTTGCTGACAAGAAATCATCTATTCTTAAAGAGGTGGGCTGGAAAAAATCACAAGTGGTTTCTAAATTTTTTAATTTATTTTTGGTGTGCTGGGTCTTCATTGCTGCATGTGGACTTTCTCTAACTGTTCCAAGTGGGGGGTTATACTCTAGCTGCAGCACATAAGCTTCTCCTTGCAGTGGCTTCTCTTATTGTGGAGCATGGGCTCTAGGGTGGACAGGCTTCAGTAGCTGCAGGTTCCAGTTCTAGAGTACCAGCTCAGTAGCTGTGGTGCACGGACTTGGTTGCTCGGCATGTGGGACCCTCCAGAACCAGGAATCAAACCCATGTCTCTTGCATTGGCAGGCAGATTCTTCACCAGAGCCACCAGGGAAGCCCAGCACAAGTAGTTTTATACCACAGGAAAAAAAAAAAAGTTTAAAGTTCAGATCAGTTTGTCAACTAAGCCAACGTCTGTCTTGGATTTGTCATAGGGATCTTCTGCATTTAAAACAAACGAAGCATCATGCTGAAGAAGAAGTTTCAACCTTACAAGAAAACCCTGGATGGAGGTTGGGGATGGATGGTCGTATTTCATTTCTTCCTGGTAATTTACTTTCTCCTTCCCCACTGCCTGAAAGAAAGTTTTCTGGGGAAATGCTCAGAGCAGCCTAACAAGAAGATCATGCATGAGACCCTTGACATTTGAATGGAAAGGGGATCCAAGTAAGGCCAGCAACTGCCAATGAACCTTCAAGCTGAAAAATGTTCTCCTTGAGTGAAACCAGAAACACTGCCATCCTGTCTCCTACTCCTCCTCAGCATTCCTTAAACCTACAGAATGCTCCAGCCACCATAAGCAGCTCTGCCCTGGCTGCATGGCAGTTAGGATTTGGGGACAATCACATTTAGCCATCCGAGAAATAGCACTGCTGCTGCTGCAGATACTAAGTAGCTTCAGTCATGTACGACTCTGTGTGACCCCATAGATGGCAGCCCACCAGGCTCCCCCGTCCCTGGGATTCTCCAGGCAAGAACACTGGAGTGGGTTGCTATTTCCTTCTCCAATGCATAAAAGTGAAAGTGAAGTCGCTCAGTCGTGTCTGACTCTTCGAGACCCCCATGGACTGCAGCCCACCAGGCTCCTCCATCCATGGGATTTTCCAGGCAAGAGTACTGGAGTGGGGTGCCATTGCCTTCTCCGGAAATAGCACTAGAAACTGCTAAAATTTGCTTCTGCCAGGGTGGGCAGGGAGGAGATTCCCCAGCTCAGTCAAGTAAACATGTAACTGCCGCAAGCAACTTCCTTCTCTTCTAGGAGGCTGGGACCTTTCTTCTGTTCTGCCAGAGTCCACTTCCCAACCCATCCGCACCAACCATAACGTATGCTAGAGTTAGGCCCGATGTATATTTCTGACATGTCTGGAAAGGAAGACAGGGTTGTGAATCCTGAAACTGGAGCCTGATTTTTTCCCTTCATTCATAAGCAGATCGAACTCTTTTTAAATTAACTTCTTTCCCTCATCCTCCCAGAAGCTCTGGGGGTTGTTATGTGAGACTGTGGT
>SJYC01134210.1:0-10617 GCA_006408675.1 Madoqua kirkii | reverse complement strand
CGGCACCTAGTCCTGCCCTTGAGGTTCCCTGTCTACCTCTTCCCTGAGCTTTTCTGTATTTTCCTAAGGAAGCCTGAAGCTATTTCCAGTGCATGTGTGGTAGTGGTGAGACACTGAGTGGTGGATGTGGAAATTCACAGAATATCCCAAAGTCAGCACACAGGCACAGTGGGACCCTGGAGAGGATGCCCTTTCAATGACAGGACTTCCCAGGGTAAGGAGCAGGAGTGAAAGGCCCAGGCAATCTCAACTCAGTGAGAACCAGTAGGCTGGGGGAAGGCAGGACCCACGGAAGGATGATTCTGACAAACAAACTTTTAATTCACCGTGCCTCTAGTAGTATCTCCTAGGACTCTCATGCTGCAACCACAGCTGATTTGAGGGAGACTTGCTTCACTCATGGACACACCAAATCCCCAAAACCGCAGTCTTAGCAGGTCACTGGTTACATGTATGATCCAAATTCAGGCTCTGCAGTCAGCTTGCAAGAGACTGAGCTTCACCTTTTGGGAAAGGACAGTGTCCCAGCTACTACATGGCTGTCCCTTCAGGGCCCACCTCTAGACCCACTCACCACATGTGTTTCTTTCAGTTACCTCTCATGGAAGAACCTTCCTCCCTGGGGTAGTACTTCAGGGGATCATGACACACGTCCTCGCCAATGATCTGCTGGCAACATGAGCAAAGTCAGCCAGGGGCTGACCAGACCCCGAGCCCTCCCGTGAGCAGCCAAGACCTCCAACATCAGTCACCAACTGTGTGCAGTCCCAAAGCAACACCACCTCAGCAATGCTGTTTGATTCTGGGCAGTTGTGGCCTGAAAACCAGTTGAGAAAGTTAAGGCTCCTGGTGTCTAGCCTGCCGCTCGTGCTCCTGGTTCAAGTCCCAAATCCAGTGGACAAGAGTGGAACAATGTGCCCTATACCCTTCAGAAAGACAGGAGAGATTGGGGCAGATCCCTCAGGTGGATCATTCACATCCTTGCACACTCACACTCATCACTCCAGGAGCCACATTTTACCAGTGATAAATGTGTTCAAGAAGTAGAGGTTGTGCCGAAAGGAAAAGATCAGCTGACAGCAGGACCGTAATGTCCCTGCACATACACCTGCCAGGATATGGAGGAGGGAAAAGCTGCAAGCTTCTAGGGGCCTCAGCTTGCCTTCCAGGACAGTATTAACAGCTTCCACAATGCCTCTCCAAAGTCTCACAGCACGGGAACACAGAAAACACGATCCACCCAATCCCCACCAGGTCCTATACCCACTCATCTCAGTCTTCCTCACTGACATTCAAGTCAATCATGTAGTCAAGAAAGTCTTTATCTTGGTCACTGATCATGATGAAAACTTGAGGGTGATTCATAATCTGCTATAGGTCAAGGGGCCATTCAGGCCGCATGCTGGGCTAAGAAGAGCCAGGAGCATCAGCCCTAGTCTGGGCTGGAAGGACAATGGAACAGGCATCTGCAAAGAGCTGGGCACTGCTGCTTGCCTGGCCACCACTAATGTCCTCAGGCCCTGCCATACCATCAGACATACTCATGTCTCTTGGTTCCTTGTGGTGTTGTCCATCTGAGGCATTCTGCATTCCCCAAGCAGGGGCTGTTTCTGAGAGCTATTGTTTTCTCTAGACCTGTGTATGCTGTGTGTCACTGCTTACATGGTCAGACTTGCAGTCCTTGTGCCCAGCCTTGTCTGAAAGCAAAGCGGTTGGGGCGTGTGTGTGTGCACACATGCACATGCGACTCCCATGTCTCAGCTGTATTCCAGGATCATCCACATTTACAACAATAACTGTCTGCTGAGGCTGCTCTGGTATACTGTCTCTGGTCATTTCTGAATTAGAGGCCTCGGGTGCTGCTCCTCCTCAGATGCAGGCTTGATGGACATGCAAAGGCATGGCTGTGATATTACATGTGTGGCCCTGCTCAGACTACTCAGCTGTACCTTTGGAGCCTGCCAATTGCCTAGGACCACACTTCCTTCACGGGCCTCCAGCACCCTTCCTGTGCCCTTGCCCCCACTCCTCCTTTTCCTTCTGCTCTTGCCCCTCCTCCTCCTTCTCATCCTCCTTCTCCTCCTGAGCAGTGGACCCCAAGGTACAGCAGAAAGGATATGGCTTTGGCCCAGAAGCCAGGGATGCCCTGGTTGATGGCACTCCTTGAATAAGTGATGCTTTCTCTTCTGATGTTTCTTGAGCATGAACCTAAATGTTCTGCACCACCTCAGAACCTTCTTCCACCCCAGACTAGGGCTGATGCTTCTGGCTCCTGGGCCTATGGTTTTTCTCATGTTCAGTGCTCAGATCCACCTGCAGGGTGGCCACTGCCTGCAGTACCTGAGCCTCAGTTCCAGAGGCTCACTTGGGCTTCCTGGTCTTTCCTGGCTCCTCTCCTCCACCGTCTTCTCCCCCAGTTCCTAGGATGGCCGCTGTTCCTGCTCCTCACCCGCCACAACCTCCACCTCCTCCATGATGTCTTCCACAAGCAGCTGGAACTCTCGCCCAATCCCTGCCACGTCTCCGTCCACAAGTGCCTCATTGTCCTCCACCACCACCACCCTGAAGAGGGTGGCCTCTGAACCTTGTGTGACAACTGGTGCCTGCAAGGTCCCAGACATGCACAGCATCATGACAGCCTGCTGCAGAGGAGTAAGAGGAGGAAACATTACTTAGTTCAGAGAAGCGCCATCATCCAGAGCATCCCTCGTTTCTGGGCCAAAGCCATATCCTTTCTGCTGTACCTTGGGGTCCACTGTTCAGGAGGAGAAGGAGGGCAAGGGGCAAGAGCAGAGGATAAAGAGGAGTGGGGAAGAGGACACAGGAAGGGCACCAGAGGCCCCTAAAGGAAGTGTGGTCCTGGGCAATTGGCAGGCTCCAAAGGTACAGCTGAGTAGAGTCTGGGCAGGGCCACACAAGTAAATGATATAGATATGGCTTTGCATCCCCTGACCGCTGAGCACCTGGGCTCACAACTAAGAAGGTCTGGGGTCCCGGGATGCTCTGCCTTCCTCTGACTACCTCTCACGATTTTCTAGGCCCTGGCCATGACTCTGAGCTGGGGCAAAAAGGAAGGGACTGATAGAGTAGCACATGAAGCGGTGCTTAATGGCAGTCCAGGCTGCAGTAAACCTGTGGGGCCCACTAACTCTTTGAGGGCAGGGAATGAGGAGGATGGTGGGGAGGCAGAAGCTGGTGTGTTGGGGGTGGCCTGAAGCTGAAGAAAGGGGTGCGGGAAAGGCCAGGACAGCATGAATGGGCCCTGAATATCAGCTGAACAGGCGGGGCCCTAGGCTGTGAGCCACACACATGAGGCTGGCCCACATCTAGACTAATGTCCAAGAGGGTAGTGAGACACCCTTATGGATACACCCTGGGACCGGAGGGAATCTTCCACGTTTCCTGTGCTCCAGCGCCCCCACATGTCCAGATTCTATTCCAGAGATGTAGAGGGTTTTGCATCTGCCTGAGGTAGCCCTAGGTGCTGTCTTTGACCTGGGTCTGGAAATTCCAACCATAGGTTCCTGCTCCGCAATCCAAACAGCACACTCTTGTGTCCCAAGGAATCGTCAATAACTTGGAGCTCTCTCTGAGTATCCAAAGGATTCACTGATGAGCCAAGTGGCTGGATACTTTTCTCCGTGGGACAAAGAGCCTGTTACTGTCCAGATGCTATAAGAGTACGGAAATACCATACTGTTTGCTACAGTTGATCTCCACTGTTCAGGAACACCAGAGCCTTAGGGTACAGAGCTCTCTCTGTGTCTCTTTATGTCTGCTTCATGCATAGCCCTGTTTTGGGCAGTCCTTCTGTGTGCGTGTACCAGGGTTTGGTGTCTCTGTGTCTCCATCTCTCTAAGTAGTGCTCTTGCTTTCTGCCACTCTCTGGACACTAGTACACAGAAGAGACACTTATCCTTGGTGTTAAGGTAAGCCCTTCTCTTTTTCATTGAATTCCAACAGTGGGACTTTTGGAGAGAGCTCTCTCAAACTTCAAAGCCAACAGTGGGTGGTCACTGCTGAACCGCAGAAGGAAATGGTTGACCCTCCGTCCCGCAGTGGACAGACATGAACAGTGCACAGACCAGTGGCAGCTTGGCCCCACTTTGCAAGAAGGAGAAATGGGGCATGCTCTCCTGGTATGAGGAATCTCCCTTAACCTTGTTTTAATGTCTCCCAAGAAGATGCTAAGGACAGCTCCCCATTAAGTTCCATGAGTCACCATTGGTACAGACATGCATGTTGGCCCATTTACCCTATTGAGGCCCTGTCAAAGTTGTTCTGTTTCCATGTAAGAACACATCCCAGCCTCCCTGGTCTCCCAGGCCTGTGCACCTGGGAGCAGCAAGAGGATCAAGCTAAGCCATCCATCCTATAGTCCTGATACCCAATATATGAGTTCTGCAAAGAGGACACAGAGTGATATTACAAACTGCAACACTCTGTAGGTAGCTAGTACTTATGCTGCAGTACTGGTCCATCTCTGAAACCTCATAAAACAGTCAAGAGGTACTTCTACTCATGGCAAGGTCGGGGAAAGAATGAAGACAGAGTGTGATCAGAGCCCAGGCCACGGCAGAGCATCCCTGAGCTCTGCTTCTGAGGTCAGGGCACGGGAGCAGGGTCCTCACACCCTTCATACCTCCTGCCTTACCTGTGGGACAGGCCTCTGTGCACAGCTGCTTCCCAGATCTTGCTGGGGACACCACATCAGTGAACCTGCCTACTTGCCCCTGTGGAGGGCAGACAATATTGGGAGGTTTCCTCCTGGGAAATGGCCTGAGCCTAAGCCTTTGGAGCATAGCTGTTGACCTGAGGTAAGGTGTACATCTAGGCGTCTCTGTATTTCTCCTTGAATATTGCACAGTTGTCCCATCCTCCTGGATGACCTGGCAGTACCCACAGATTTGCTGAGTCCTTAGACTGTGGTAGGTGTTGTGTCTTGGAAGGAGGATCCTGTTCTGTGCACTAGTAGTCCCTAAACTTTTCACTGTCCACAAACAGAGTAGGACTTTGTAGTCCTCAGAGACATTCTAGGGCACACTATTGTACCAGACTGGCCAAGGGATGGATTAGGGAGACCTGGATCTGGACAGAGGCATCATTCCCATGTCACTCTCTGTGGCCCCCTCTGTAACACTCTCTTTAGCCTCAGCCCTTGCCTCTAAAAAAGAAAAAGCATGATAAGGCCCCTGTTGATGATGTTTCAGTTTTTGAGGAAGAACCTGAGATGAGGAAAATGAAACACTTTGTTATTTAAATTCTGACAAATGGGAGGTATTGTCATGTTGATTTAGAACCCACCTTCGGATCTCATTCCCTATCTCCTGGAAAAACGAATAAAGAGCCTGTTTGTGACAAAAGAAGCGCAGATGTCTCAGAGGTAATGATGCCACCAAATATAACTTCACTTTGTAATGATAAATAAACTCGGAGATAGCATCAAGCAAGAAAGTGCAAATAATGAGATGCTGGAAGCAGATCCAGGGTTAGGAAGTAGGGCAACAATTGGCCAGGTTGTGCATAGGAAAGATCCTCATCCCCAACTGAAAGTTACATGCTGAGAAGGAAGGAAGCAGAGTTGAGAGGACTCCCTGCTGACTTTTTTTGCAATGAAATGAAACATTTTAATTTTCAATGCTTAAGATCACAGAGTACAAAAAAAAAAAAAAAAAGCTTTACTACTTTTATTTCTATAAACATTTATAACCAGTCAATTATAAATGAAACATATCCTGAATATTCACTGGAAGGGCTGATGTTGAAGCTGAAGCTCCAAAACGTTGGCCACCTGATGCAAAGAGCTGACTCGTTGGAAAGAACTCTGATGTTGGGAAAGATGGAAGACAAGAGGAGAAGGGGATGACTGAGAATGAAATGGATGGATGGCACCACTATCCAATAGACATTAATTTGAGCAAACTCTGGGAGACAGTGAAGGACAGGGAATCCTAGTGTTCTAAGGTTCATGGGATCTCAAAGAGTCAGACAGGACTGAATGACTGACCAACAGCAAAGATTTACAACGTTTAGTATAACAGATTTCTTGATTAAAAAAAAAAATACAGTGACCATGGAAAAATATCATAATTGTGCCTTAGATTATGAAGGTCGGCTTTGCAGTTTCAGCAGGAATGATCACCCTGGTGGCTCTGCTCCACCATACAGATCAGGTTTGCCTGTCATTATTTTTGAGACTTGCTTGCTTTTCATTTGTTCAGTCACCCTGACTGAAAGATCATGATTTTTTTTTCTTTTCAGTTTCACTGAGATAATAATAGAATTGGTATAAAGTCCAGTGTCATTTTAAGGGGTTCAGCATCATAAGTCCACTTACATCCATCCTGCAGTAATGATCGCAGTAAGTCTAGTGAACATTCATCATTTCATATGGATACAAAATTAAATAGAAAAAAATTTTCATTTTTGATGAAAACTCTTAGGGTTTACCCTGTTAACTTTTATATCTAGCATAAAACAGAATTAGTTATAACTGTGTTGTATGTCACCTAACAAAAGAGTGTTAGTTATATTTGCGTTGTATGTCACCTCTCTCATACTGAAGTCACTCAGTCATATCTGACTTTGCGACCTGTGGGCTGTAGCCCACCAAGGTCCTCCATCCATGGGATTCCCCAGGCAAGAATACTGGAGTGGGTTGCCATTTCCTTCTCCAGGGGATCTTGCCAACCCAGGGATCAAACCCAGGTCTCCCACATTGCAGGTAGATGCTTTAACCTCTGTACCACCAGGGAAGCCCTTAAATGCATTAATGTATTAACATTAATGTATTAACATCAAAGATTTCAAGGGAGGAAAGGAAGCCAGGTTGAAAGAAGAAGGGGGAAGATGCAGGGGGTGGGGTGGGGTGAAACAGGTCACCTTACAGACATCTCCTGCCAGCTACAGATGCCCAGGCATTATGGGACTTTTCCATGGGCCTCCAGAGAAGGTAGGACTCAGCCCTACCAGAAATCAAACCAGACCAGAACCAGAATTGACTTCTCTGCCAAGAGGAAGTGATCAGTCTCCAATCCTCAGCTCAGGCTGAGGGCCCTTTGACCAGATTCCTACATCCAGGACCTGGGGAGTAGAAAAATCAGGGAAGGATAGGAAGCATTAAGGAGAGGAAAGAGAGAGGGAAGGGGAAAGTGGTCAATAAAATCTCTTGTTCCTTACCAGTTGGGGCACTCTGGCCTGTTGTCCATATCAGGAGGAGACCAGGGACAAAAGGGTCCCAGTTGTGGCCACTGGGTCTGGTCCATTGGCAGGCAAACTGGCCCCGGAGTATCCTGAGTGGTCAGATTGTCACCTCTTTCATACATAGTTCTAATTAGAAGATAAACATGATAGTTTGTGAGATGTCTGTCTTGGTCACTGAAAATGATCCACCCCAGCCACTTTGTAAATATTAGAAACATCCCCTCCCAGGCTGCTCCCACCTACATCTCTCTGTGCCTCTCTCATCTATGTGTCCAGTCTAAGTGTTCCCTCCATGGGCCTTTGGAAGTAGAAAGGGAGGACAGCCACTGGTATCTCCCCTAGGCAAAGAGAAATAGAGTCGGACCCTGTAAAACCATTAGGTGTTGTTTTCAGGGCTTCCAAGAGCTCTGGCATCAGTCTTTTATGTGTCATAATAGAACAAATAGCCTCAGGTCATTCACCTTAAAACCTACATAAATAAACCATTGGCCAGGAGAGGTAAGAATTGGTATAGAATTTAAAGACTCAAGAGGTAGTTTTCTGTAACAGGTTAACCGGGGGTATCCTCTACTACACATTAATGAGGTCCCCTTCATGTACATTTGGGAAGGTCCCTGGAATCAGAAATGGCAACCCACTCCAGGTTTTTTTTTTTTTTTTTTTTTTGCCTAAAGAATTCCATGGATGGAGGAACCTGGTGAGCTACAGTCCATGGGGTCACAAAAAGTCAGACACCACTGGCAGACTAATACTTAATACTAGAAAGAAATTAGGCGAGAAGTGAAGTGCTAGAAAAGAAGTGCTTTTTAGAGTGGGATACTTGGAAGGTTCACAAGCATTGTGTTTCCCTAAGTACACAGTTACATTTTCACAATCAGAGGAAGAGGGGAAGGTGGAAAGATCTTTTTCTTGAGACGGTAGTATGTTTCCATCATCACTGCCTCCCCCAGGTAGGGCAGGCAAGTTTACTTTTCCTGCTGTATATGGTCAGGCTAAGACTATCATAGTTCAGTTCAGCTCAGTTCAGTTGCTCAGTCATATCCGACTCTCAGCGAGCCCATGGACTGCAGCACACTAGACTTCCCTGTCGTATTACTTGGAAAACTATTTTTAGGTCTCAGTACAATGAAGGTTTTTCACTTTGAAAAGTCACTTTTCCATAAGTGATTGTGTTTTTTAATGCACAGAGCCTGTTTTGGGGACTCATTAACTTGATGACCACTGGGCAGGTTGTAGGTCTCTTTTTTTTTTTTTTTTTTTTGCTATTGTTATTGTTTGGGGGCACATTCTGGAAAGAATGTGGCTTAGGGGCCAAAGAGCATGTTTTGAGGGTTATTAACTTATGGAGCTGACTAGGCAGGATGTAAGTCCAGGCCAACACTGTTGTATTGTTTTGGTCCATGTCTCATGCTTCTGTTACATGGTTTTATTGCTAAGCAAGTTAGCTTGATTTAAGTAAGCCAACCCAGCTTTGATGCTAAGTAACTTGTTTTGCTTTATGAATCGAGCAAGCCTACATGTTGCAGACATTTCCCATTACTTTGTTGAGTTTCATTAGTCTTATTGTTTTCTCCCAAAACCCCATATTGTTTCTTCTTTATCTACAGTTCCCTAATGGAGTATTGAGCAAACTGTTTAATCATTCTGTTCTTTTATTCTGTTCTTACCGCCTGGGGACACTCCCAGTCCCCAAGTGCAGGCTTCAGTGCCATCAGTGATCCTGAAACCGCTCCAGCAAATGAAATGCACCTCTCACAGCCAGGAGACCAGGCCCCTAGTTCTGCTGTCATTTCCTCCTCCTTCTTTTTCTGGGCCACCTTCTGACAAGTTCTTCAGTCCTACCTGCCTGGAGTGGACCCTAAACACCCCACCCCCTACCCAATCCACTCTACTGCTGCTTTATCTCTAGAAGCATCATCATCAGTAGTAACTGGCTAGAGCTAGGGTGACCTGGATATCTGGCAAATCTTCACAGGAGAGGAAGGAGGAAGCCTCTTTGCTTAGGTTGAGATGTCATTGAATCTGTGTTGCTAGGCACAGGAAGTGGCAAAGTGTGCTCATAGAGAGGGTAGACTATTCCAGGGTAAGAAAAGATCTGACTCCAGAGTGGTGGGAGGACAGACATACTGGAACTCTAGGTGAGATCTCATCTGCTGGAGGCTGGGTCCCCAAGGCTTCTTCTCAGTCTAGGGCCTCTAAGGACCAGCCAGGCTGTGGTCTTTCTCCAGAAGCCAAGGAGGATTTTCTTCCAGCATTTCTAGTGCATCTTTGAGCACAGATGCATTCCGAAGATCCCAGGAAGCCCTGAGGAGAAGATGCTTTGCAGTCACAGATGGAATTCTGCCACTAGAGAAGAAATGAACTCTTCCCACCCCTAAATAAGCTCATAGGCGCACCAGCCTGTGCAACACAATAACAGTTAGAAGTGTCCCCCAGAATGACTCACTCTTGGTTCCTGGGAGTCGTCCTGGGCAGGAAGAACACGTCTTCATGCAGATGATCCCCTAATGCTTTTGTGTCCAGTGAGTCCCCTGCACAAACAGACTCTGTGGAGCTGGAGGTGGACAGAGGTCTGTCCCCTGTCTCACTTGGAAAGAGACTTTTTGGCTGATACTTCACGTTTTTAGATCATTTGAAGACAGTGGTCCCTCCTGCATCCTTATTTTCACTGGATGTTGAGTTCCCATGAAAACATCCCAAGCTTAGACCTCTGCTGTTTCCTGTTTCTCCAGGAAGTTGCTGTGAAGTCGGCTAGCTCTTCCTAATGTTCAATGGGGGCAGATCTGTCCATCCATCAATCTTGGCCCAAGTGGGTCTTCGCTTCCTCCTTCGTGCAGCATGACAGTGTCCTTCCTTGGCTGTCTTTGGCTCACCAGGATGGAAATGACCGGGGTGAACTACAGCCTCTCTCTGCAAGTTATTTGAGGTACTTGTGGAAAATGCCTGTGTCATCATGGTGCTCCTTAATCAGGGACTTTATGATTATCTTTGTTGCAAATCTTCAACTCCTCCAGCTGATTGGTCACAGTGATTGCCAGAAGTGAAAAGGCCCACAAGGAACATTCCAGCTTAACACTATTTTAGAGTTTTAACGCTGTTTAAGGTAATGCTCAAAATGCTCCAAGCCAAGTTTCAGATATCTGAACTGTGAACTTCCTGATGTTCAAGCTTGTTTTACAAAAGGCAGAGGAACCAGAGATCAAACTGTCAACATTCGTTGGATCATGGAAAAAGCATGAGAGATCCAGAAAAAAAAAAAAATCTATTTCTGCTTCATTGACTATGCCAAAGCCTCTAACTGTGTGGATAACAATAAACTGTAGAAATTTCAAGAGATTGGAATACCAGACCACCAGACATGCCTCTTGAGAAATCTGTATGCAGGTCAGGAAGCAACAGTTAGAACTGGACATG
>SJYC01134209.1:0-10265 GCA_006408675.1 Madoqua kirkii | reverse complement strand
ATAGAGATGGGACTTCTGACCTTGCTTGTAGCTGTTCTGCCTCCATGGGTGAAGTCTGCCCTTTCAGCATATGTGTGTGTCTCTTCCCATTACGATTTTGGTGCAACCAACTTTATGAGAGTTGCTACCCTCTCTTCAGCACTTTTACTAATGGAATTGGAGGCCATTACAACATATCTGATTCAAGGACAACACAAGCTTCCTTTTAACTCCAACTAACTGCTTATGTAATTTATGTATTTCTTTTTAATAAAATACTCATTTCTAGTTATGAGATTCATTTCTAGTGACAAGATCCCCAAACTTCTGGGAATCCATCCAAATGACAGAATGAATTAGCCATAAATATACATATGTCCCCTCCCTCTTGACCTAATTATGTTTAAATTTCCTTTGACTTTCTCCTTTCTTTCCTTTGATTTTTTTCCTTTCCTAAATCAGCATGTTCATTACTAGAAGCCCATACCTTTGGCAAAACGTTAACTTTAAGAGTTTTGTCAGCAAAGGGCATTCACTTTTGAAATGCTGGAAATCAAACAGGAATAACCTTTAGGTGCATAGTATGCCAGGCATCCAGCTGCACTGTTCTCTTCCCTATACTAAGTGGCCTTGGATTGTGCCAAAGTGAAAACTGAAGCCACTATCTGCTCAAAGACCTTTTATTACCAACCAGGATTCCTGTTAGGATCCTTATCGAGGGTTTGTATTATTCTATATCATGATGAACATGGATGTTTGTACTTTCTATTAATCACTCAATTATTTTGAATTATCTGGAACATTAATAATTCATGAGGGAAATATTCTGCTACACTGATGATTTTTAAAAGTCATTGTATTGTGATGATTGAATTATTTACGAGTCTGATTCTTTCCTTCTTTTCCTGCTTCTATCCTCAGGAAACATATCTCCTAACTTTATTAAGTAATTTAATGAGTAAATAAGAAATATTTTAGAGATGTGTCCTTCAAGGAATTTCCAGATGTAGCATGTTTGATGTCTTTAAATCTATTGGTTAACATATTACTGTTTAACTTTTCTAAATTCCTAAAAAAATCAGATGAACTTTGCTGATTATCTGTTGTGTAGCTATGGTGTTTCTCTAAAATTCTCAGACATGTTACAAACCATTTGTTAAACTCAGATATCATCTCTTCCATATCTAACACAGCATGAAATGATTGTGAAAATGTTCCTATTTTTGATAGATTGAGCCAAAGTGTTTTTGCAGCTTATGGATGTCTTTCAGTTTGATATCATGGTTGTTTTCATTTTCAAAAGCCAGCCTCAATCTCCATGTCTACTTTCACAGATTTATTGCTCACTGTGACATAAATATAAATCATAAATTAAGCTGATTTGTGATTAAAGGGAGTCAGTTTAATTTTCTCAGTATTTTTTTTTCTGTGCCTTTATCTTATTCAACTATACCTGCAGGCTTTTGTAAGTGGAAAGTCCATGATTAATTCAGCCACAGAATCTCTTATTTTGTTATTTAGGTGGTAACTGTACTTGTTTGCTGCTCAGAAAATGAACCAGACCATCTTCAAACATAAAATTACTTATCCCAAATCATTTCTGTATTTCTGGGTCTTTTTTCATTTTTCTGTAATATATTCTTGCTTCAAGTCTTTGTCTAAACTATGATTTAATCCAAAAGGCACCAAAGTTTCAAACACTGTGGTGAAACATATGGGTTAATACTTTTGGGTTAATTGGTGCCACCTATATCTCATAAAAGTCATAGTAATACTTTCCTGTTGTTCAGTCATTAAGTTATGTCTGACTCTGCAACCCCCTGGACTGCAGCACACCAGGCTTCCCTGTCCTTTACTATTTCCTGGAGATTGCTCAAATTCATGTCTGTGTAGTCAGCACTGCTATCTAACTATCTCATCCTCTCCTGCCCTCTTCTCCTTTTGCATTCAGTCTTTCCAAGCATCAGGATCTTTTCCAATGAGCCAGCTCTTCGCATCAGATGGCCAAAGTATTGGGGCTTCAGCTTCAGCATCAGTTCTTCTAATGAATATTCAGGGTTGATTACCTTTAGGACTGAATGATTTGATCTCCCTGCAATCCCAGGGACTCTCAGGAGTCTTCTCTAAAATTCAAAAACATCAATTCTTCAGCACTCGGCCTTCTTTATGGTCCAACTCTCATATGCATACATGACTACTGGAAGAACCATAGCGTTGACTATACAGAACTTTGTCAGTAAAGTGATGTCTTGGTTTTATTACACTGTCTGGGTTTGTCATAGGTTTTCTTCCAAGGAACATGCATCTTTTAATTTCATGGCTACAGTCACCATCTGCAGTGATTTTGGAGCCCAAGAAAATAAAGTCTGTCACTATTTCCATTTTTTCCCCCATCTATTTGCCATGGAGTGATGGGACCAGATGCCATGATCTTAGTGTTTTGAATGTTGAGTTTTAAGCCAGCTTTTTCACTCTCCTCTTTTATTTATTATATATTGTATTTATATTATATATTATATATATTAACACTAAAGCCTCAATAATTTCTAAAACTCAGTCTGCCTAGTTTCTATCACATAGTGTTTGACTAAGTGCTTAGCAGTAATAAAGAGTCCAGAAGACTCTTATGTTAAAATTTACTCTTAATGCTTAAAATATACTCTTGGTCTGTAGCCTAGGAGTCCTGTTTACTTTAGCTGTTACCATGTGTGTGTGGAATGTGATGCTTTTTACTTTTGGGTTTCTCCAAACCAGTTTCCTGAACACAACTCTTTGGTGATGATTTATCCACTTAACGAATATTTACTGAGCAGGGACTAGCAATCTTATCTACACATGCATCTCTCTTTAAAACAAAGAGATATATGTGCAAATAAGGGCAATGAGGGTTAAAGTAGTATGCTAGACAGCCTTACAGAGTATCATAAATACACAAAGAGAAGTGAGGGTTCCCATCTTAATTCTATAGAAAGGCTTTGTCAGTAGTATATGTCAATGAAATTCTTGTAGTTTGCTCACTGAGTAGGGTAGGGCTTTCCAAAAAGAAAGAACTGAATGAGCAAAGGCTAAGAGGCTAGAAACAACATCCAAAAACCCTGAAAGGATTAAGTTTTTCAGCACAAGGGGGGCATCAGGTGTGTGCGGTTGGGTCATGGCTGTGGTGGTGGGAGAGGATGCAAGGGCATGGTGGTGAAGATATAATCAGCAAGAGACAAGACAAAAGAAATTGCCAGGAATGGAATACCAGCATTCCTTGAATGCCCTGCTAAGTATTTTTAGTTTTGTACCATAAATAATTGAGGCCATTAAAATTTTAATAAGAAGGGTTATATAATAGGAAGTTTGCTTAAATAGCTGCATGGGGAATAGAATGGAAAGACCAATACTGAAACAACTGGAGTAGTTAAGGTACTACAGACTGAACAATGCTGTGATAGTGGGGATGGAAAAGAAGTTAATAGTGAGAAGCACTGCAGTTTGTCACTTTCCACAATTTGACATGTCATATGTTAAGTTACTTTCCCTCTGTCTCGCCTCACTAGACTACACTCTGTGAAGGCAGGACTTGTTTGTCAGTTTCATTCACTGCCTTGTTCCCAGCTCCTAAACAGTGCCTAGCACAGAGAAGCTCGGCAAAGGTGTGTTCAATGAATCACTTGTATGCAGAGGGTGAGGGTGACAAATTCTTGACTTTAAAGGGGTGCAAAATGAAGCAAGAACAGAAGCAGAGAAGCTGGTTGGCAGATAGGGTGAAGGGCAGAGAACAGCAAAATCATCTCATCTTGAACAACTGAACTTGCATTCACGTGAGAATCAGAATTCCACCCAAGCTAAGGCAATCTGTCCACAAGTAAGCTAAAGACATAAAATGTCAAACTGAACTGGGGGGAAAGTTGTGTTTTTCTTTAACAAAAATGTTTGATGTTTGTTGTTTTGAAATCTTGAAGAATGCGTTAATTTCTCTATATTCCATAGTGTTTTGACAAAATAACCAACCATGTCAAATCAATTTTAGGCTGCATGTTGAAAATACCAGTCTTACAAGGAAAGTCAGGCTTCATTTACTAAATTGCCTTTAAAATAATTAGATTAATGACTTCTACCTAATTTAAAATATTTTCCTATTAAAATTTGCATTAACAAGATTTGATGGAATGAACATACATGACTATCACTTCTACCCTTCCAAATGACAAAAAAAAAAAACCCAAAATGACAAAAAATATATTCCTTAAATGGATCCCTATCAGAGTTCAGCATGGACAAAGGTGGAAAAGGGTAACATATTAGAGATAAGAAATTTTAAGTAATTTCTGGATTATTAAAAGCAGGTATAGAAACTATAGTTTTCTAAATAATTAAGATATTTCACTTACCATAAAGGATCAAAATAAAGATAGTAGGAAAGTCCTGGGATTAGAATCAGAATAATGAATTAAAGAGCTCTTCTCAGATTAACTAGGCCAAGAGTTCCATACCTACAAATTTTATCCTCTAGATATATTCAGCCATGTGCACACAATGGTATCCCCTGCAGTGGTGCTAATACTGACAAAAGATTGGGAACAACCCATATATTCATTAATAGAAGCACATGCATATAGTGAAACATTAAGTGCTGAACAGATAATGGTCCACATCTCTTTGTGGCTGAATGGAATGGTCTCCAGGATAGATTGTCAAGTGGAAAAAAAAGTGAAGTATAAAGTAGCATGTACAACTTGCCACCCCTTATGTGAAAGGGAGACACATGTATTTATATATGTGTGTAGAGCATCTCTACAACTAAAAATGCTGGCTACCTTTCTAAAGGGGTGCTGGAAAACTGACACTAGACATGATACAGTTAATTTTCACTGAATATTTTTCTATACTGTTGGAATTGTTTTTGCCATGTGTATGTATTATATATGCAAATATATGATACTGTTAAAGGAAAAGGAAGGTGCCGACAGGAAATGATAAGAAAATCTAGACAATGGAAAACAAAAATCTGATGAAAGAAAACACACACAAAAATAGTAATTAAATGTAGCTGAATTCAGTTCTGCCTTTGAGAGAGAGATTCTATTTGAGTTTTAGAAAAGACAACTGGCCTTGCTATTTACAAGACACACACCTTAAACAAAATGACCACAGAAAAGTGACAATCAGATGGAATAATATACCTGACACATCCTAATCTCCCATAAGTGTATGTGTGACAACTACAATATTAGCATAAAACAAAATACAATACAAAGAAACAGCATTAAATAGGAAAAGGAGACATTGTGTGCTGATTAAAAGTTCAATCTACCAAGAACAGATTGTCACAAATTTTTTTATCAATATGTATATATTTATAAGAAATTTCAAAACATACAAAGTAAATAATGTTTACTTTCAAGGAATAACTGTGACCTAATAGGATATTTTAACATGAGTAGTCAGAAAGAAGAAACAAGTAAATATGTAGATATTTGAATATACAGTAGTATGCAATCTATATTAAATATTGAACTTGTACCCAGCAAGTAGGGAGTAAACATTTTTTTTCACACAAAATAATACATTTAGATAGAGTGCCTGATGAACTATGGAATGAGGTTCGTGACATTGTACAGGAGACAGGGACCAAGACCATCCCCATGGAAAAGAAATGCAAAAAGCAAAATGGCTGTCTGGGGAAGCCTTACAAATAGCTGTGAAAAGAAGAGAAGTGAAAAGTCAAGGAGAAAAGGAAAGATATAAGCATCTGAATGCAGAGTTCCAAAGAATAGCAAGAAGAGATAAGAAAGCCTTATTCAGTGATCAATGCAAATAAATAGAGGAAAACAACAGAATGGGAAAGACTAGAGATCTCTTCAAAAAAATTAGAGATACCAAAGGAACAATTCACGCAAAGATGGGCTTGATAAAGGACAGAAATGGTATGGACCTAACAGAAGCAGAAGATATTAAGAAGAGATGGCAAGAATACACAGAAGAACTGTACAAAAAGGATCTTCACAACCCGGATAATCATGATGGTGTGATCACTCATCTAGAACTAGACATCTTGGAATGTGAAGTCAAGTGAGCCTTGGAAAGCATCACTACAAACAAAGCTAGTGGAGGTGATGGAATTCCAGTAGAGCTATTTCAAATCCTGAAAGATGATGCTGTGAAAGTGCTACACTCAGTATGCCAGCAAATTTGGAAAACTCAGCAGTGGCCACAGGACTGGAAAAGGTCTGTTTTCATTCCAATCCCAAAGAAAGGCAATGCCAAAGAATGCTCAAACTACCACACAATTGCACTCATCTCATACGCTAGTAAAGAAAATGCTTAAAATTCTCCAAGCCAGGCTTCAGCAATAAGTGAACCGTGAAATCCCTGATGTTCAAGCTGGTTTTAGAAAAGGCAGAGGAACCAGAGATCAAATTGCCAACATCCGCTGGATCATCAAAAAAGCAAGAGAGTTCCAGAAAAACATCTATTTCTGCTTTATTGACTACACCAAAGCCTTTGAATGTGTGGCTCACAATAAACTTTGGAAAATTCTGAAAGAGATGGTAATACCAGATCACCTGACCTGCCTCTTGAGAAACCTATATGCAGGCCAGGAAGCAACAGTTAAAACTGGACATTGAACAACAGATTGGTTCCAAATGGGAAAAGGAGTACATCAAGGCTGTATATTGTCACCCTGCTTATTTAACTTATATGCAAAGTACATCATGAGAAACGCTGGGCTGGAAGAAGCACAAGCTGGAATCAAGATTGCTGGGAGAAATATCAATAAGCTCAGATATGCAGATGACACCACCCTTATGGCAGAAAGTGAAGAGGAACTAAAAACCCTCTTGATGAAAATGAAAGAGGAAAGCGAAAAAGTTGGCTTAAAGCTCAACATTCAGAAAACAAAGATCATGGCATCCGGTCCCATCACTTCATGGGAAATAGATGGGGAAATAGTAGAAACAGGGGCTGACTTTATTTTGGGGGGCTCCAAAATCACTGCAGATGGTGACTGCAGCCAAGAAATTAAAATACGCTTGCCCCTTGGAAGAAAAGTTATGACCAACCTAGAAAGCATATTCAAAAGCAGAGACATTAGTTTGCCGACTAAGGTCCATCTAGTCAAGGCTATGGTTTTTCCAGTAGTCATGTATGGATGTGAGTTGGACTGTGAAGAAAGCTGATCACCGAAGAATTGATGCTTTTAAACTGTGATGTTGGAGAAGACTCTTGAGAGTTCCTTGGACTGCAAGGATATCCAACCAGTCCATTCTGAAGGAGATCAACCCTGGGATTTCTTTGGAAGGAATGATGCTAAAGCTGAAACTCCAGTACTTTGGCCACCTCATGCGAAAAGTTGATTCATTGGGAAAGACTGATGCTGGAAGGATTGGGGGCAGGAGGAGAAGGGAACAACAGAGGATGAGATGGCTGGATGGCATCATCGACTCAATGGACGTGAGTTTGGGTGAACTCCAGGAGTTGGTGATGGACAGGGAGGCCTGGCGTGCTGCAGTTCATGGGGTTGCAATGAGTCAGTCATGGCCAAGCAACTAAACTGAACTGAATAATACATTAAAACCAAGAAACTTTATATCCACCTATAATATGCCAAAACTACTATTTCAATTCACATCTCCGCCAGGAATACTTAAGAATATCTAATTTTCTGCATCTTTGCCATCACCAGTGGTGGTAGTTGAAGATGACTCTGGTTTTCTTGTTTGACTCGTCTTTTTTTGTGTGAGAAAGACGTATAAACTGAGTGATATTTTAAACATTTTAAATTTAAAGATTTAGAGGAGTGGAGATATAATATATCAGGTCAACTCAAGGGAAAACTATGAAATAAATTTCATCTTTGGATCCTTCAGTCTCCCTCTGGTCAGACTCTTTCTGGGGTCCTTAGATTTTTCAGTCTAAGCAAACCAGGATGGGGGCATGGACAGGTGGACAGCTATTCCCTCCACACCAGCTTTCCAGAAAAATCTGTGATGCCCCAGAGCACAATGCCACCTCAGGTTCCTTGATAAACAATAGCACAAATGTCTGTGTCTCCACCACCCCCACCCCGAAATCTTTTAGCAACTCCATACCATAAACCTTCCTTTCCCCTCTTCAAAGCTGTTTCAAAGAAAGCCTGGTAATCTGTTATTTCAGAGTAAATTTAATTTATCTATTTGCTGCCTCAGAAGAATTTGCATCTGAAGTGGGATCTCTAACTAGTCGGTGGAATTTAGGCATCTGCAGAACAAGTAGGTGAGATGTTTAAGGAGTTCGATTTGATGCCTAATTTCTGAACTCTTCTAAAACAATGAGACATGTTATTCTGATAGTCTGCAATTTGCTACCAGCTCAGGAGACAATGATACCTTTCAGACCTTAGCCAGCCCTGGCTTAAATGTTGAATGTCTAGCCAAAATTCCACTTCTGCCTCTTGGTTCTCTCTGCAGTGAGAAACTTGAAGCACACTTCAAGTTTTCTTCCCAATTCAGGCACTCCTGAGTTCAAAACAGAGAACTGCCCCTCATCTCCCAAGTCGATTTTCTGGGGTTATCAAGAGCTATTTGGGAGAATATCCTGATGGCACTTTGGCCAAACTTGTGCTTATGCAGAAGCAGAGTTTAGTACAAACCTGCTGGAGCCGGAGGCACCACCTCCACCCTGTCAGAGGTCAAAGCTGTGGCCTGGAGGCCAAATACAGCACTTAGGTGGATTTTGCCTGGCTCCCTCTATATCTTTTACGTTTTTCAATTCAAAGGCCTATGAGGCTTTTGAAATCTCTGCCTTATACTCACCCCAGGCTCTGATTGAAGGACTTAAACAGATATGAATGGTTAAGCAGCTATTAACCCATTCGAGTCAGGTGCTCAAAGATCTCGTTCCTTTCCTTAGTTCTTCCCAGTATTTGAGGCACAAGATAGAAACGAGATAGCTACTGACTTCCTGGCATAGCTGTCCTTCTAAGTTGATGCTGACCATAAACAAATGACTCTGTCCCTGGGCAGTGGGCTAGATTTCTAAGCAACTGATAGTTTAAGAGTCTGTGAGTCTAGGTATCTGTGCTCTTCATCATGGTTAAAAAATTTAGAATTACATATTGTTGAATTGGTAAGTCATGTCTGACTCTTTGTGACCCCATTGACTGAAGCACACAAGGCTTCCTTGTCCTTAACCATCTTCCCCAGAATTATGTATTAGCCAATCCTACGAAGTTTACTTCCTATGTAGTTAGAAGTAAGTAAGCCCTATGACTTTCCCATTTTACAGATAAAGAAACTTGAAGTCTAAAGCAATTGAATACAGTAGTAATTCAATCAATGTAGATATTCAAATAATCTTTTGGCTTCCTTAAGTAGCTTCCCTCTGACTTGAAAAACAAATCTTTGTTATCATTAAGCATGTTTTAATCCTTCACTGCTACCTCTGTACTCTGCCTCCTCATTCATCCCCCCAAAATACTTTTATTACCAAAATTAAAAAGAAAAATGTTATTTTATTGTCTGCTTTTTCATTCTTACCACCTGGATACTGCTAAGTCATTCTCAAGAAGGTTTAAGGTTGTTGAGAGGACTGAAGGATCTAGAGGTATCTCAATATTGAAACCCTTGAGTAGCTATTGCTAGGAAAGAGTGTAGTGATGGCTATATTGTACGCAAGCATAAACACACAAACACATGCACAAATGCACATGGTACCTTTACTGAGGGCATACTAACTTTTAAAACACTTAATTTCTCAACTCAGTTTAAATTATGGCTTACACATTTTTGAAAATCTGGTCAGTTTTTATTCTAAAGCTGAAATGATAAAACTGGACATTTTCCTTTGTGTCTGGTTTCAGAGATTGTAACCATAATCAGTGAATTATCTAAATTGGTTTCTGTTTGGAGGCTATTGAGGCATCTCCCTCTTAATGGATTGCAGGGGCCTCTAATTGGATTCTTGCCATGTATGCTTTCTCTGTGGTTAAAAATCTACCTTATAGATATTAAGATAGTCTGTGTTCAAATACCGTCTCATTGATTTAATTCCTCTTGAGGAAAAAAAATGTATTGCTAATGGTCACCTTGTCTCAAATTGCAGATTACAGTATTTCGGATGGGATCAGAAGGACACCAGGACATTGATTTAGCCATCCTGACAGCTTTGCTCAAAGGTAAAGAGTTTCTATATTCAGGGAGTACAAAAGTAATTTAAATGGATTAGACAGCAATCTTGTGTCTCCTAATAATGGATATAATCCCAAATAATACCATGACACCTCCAATTATTGATAAATAAGGACTTCTCTTTTAAGACAT
>SJYC01134208.1:0-20459 GCA_006408675.1 Madoqua kirkii | reverse complement strand
AAAGAGTTTCTATATTCAGGGAGTACAAAAGTAATTTAAATGGATTAGACAGCAATCTTGTGTCTCCTAATAATGGATATAATCCCAAATAATACCATGACACCTCCAATTATTGATAACATAAGGACTTCTCTTTTAAGACATTCTTTTTTCAATGTTTTTTTAATTGAAGAGTAATTGTTTTACAGAATTTTGTTGTATTCTGTCAAACCTCAACATGAATCAGCCATAGGTATACATATATCCTCTTCCTTTTGAACCTTCCTCCCATCTCTCTCCCCATCCCACCCATCTACATTGACACAGAGCCCCTGTTTGAATTCCTGAGACTTACAACAAATTCCCGTTGGCTATCTATTTTACATATGGTAATATAAGTTTCCATGTTACTCTCTCCATATAGCTACATACATTCTTAATGCTATTAAATTTCCCTATAATAGGCCTATTATAGTGTGACTTGATTTCAGAAAATTTATAAATTTTTAAAAACTTCTCCTTATTTATTTAACTTTGGGCTGTGCTGGGTCTTGGTTGCTGCACAGGCTTTTCTCTAGCTGTAGCAAGCAGGGGCTACTCTCTAATCACGCATGTTTCTAATTGTGGTGGCTTCTTTTGTTGTGGAGCATGGATTCTAGGGCACTTGGTCTTCAGTAGTTGCAACCCGAGGGCTCAGTAGTTGGGGTTTCCAGGCACTAGGACACAGGCTTAGTTGCTCCATGGCATTATAACATCTTCTCGGGGACTGAACCTGTGTCTTCTGCATAGGCAGGTGGATGTTTACCACTGAACCACCAGGGAAGCCACTCAGTAAAATTTAAATGTACTACAATTCAATCATGTCTATTGAATCATAAAAATTTATGAAGTAAAAGGCATGCCTTGTCCCTTGATAATAAAAAAGTGAAACACCACATTTATCTCCTTGAACCAAAACTCATAGTAAATGGAGATGTGGCCCAATTATTAGTTAAAATATTAGTCATCTTAATATCTTCTATTCAAAATGTTTTCTTTGTCTTTCACCAGTTTGTGAGATGTGTACTTCACCTTCAAATTAGTCTTAGAATTTATTTATTTTCCAACTATTCTGTGTGTGACAGACTGTATTAAATGCATTTTATATGATAACCAAGTAGTTACACATATGTATTTAGAAAGCTGAAATAAAGTAAATAAAATAGTATTTACATTTACTATATGCAATGAAATTGGATATTTTCAATTCTAACCTATTCTGTTCTCTTTAATGCTAATTATATCCCACCAAATTGATTTATGACACACTAATGGGTCATAACCTGCAGTTTTAAAAACACGGCCATAGAAGATTAAAGGAAATTATGATTGCTCTCAGAAATTAACATTTCTAATCACTATAATGAACATTACTTATGCAACAGTAGATGATAATGGGAATTTATGCCATTAAAATATTATGGTGTGTCAACTCTATTTTGTGCAGGCTTTGAAATGCTCTCTGATTTTAATCCAGCTGATTTGTAAAGGATATCAAGTGTAATGCTTTTGCTGACTTCCTTAGAGGCCAAGAATATATCAGTTTCAAACTCTTTTAGTTTGTTGACTTTTTCTTCCCATGTATTTTAAAACTCATGCCTGGACAAGTAACATGGTTTAACATTTAATTTTTATAATTATGCTTAGTTTTCAATTATCTAATATATAAGGAACCTTTGTGCAATTCAGTTTTTATTCTATCATCTGAGAAAATCAGAAGTAAGGTAGAATGAGGAAGACAAGAAAGAAAGATGAAACTAAGCACTGGTCCATAGATTCAGGACCTGGGGAGAAAAGAATGAACAGGGAAAATATACACTTGCTCTTCCTTCTTTTTTGCCCAATTGAGTTTCTTTCTTTTTTTTTTTTAGGATCTGTATATATTAAAAAATACTATTTATGTGATTCAGATTTATTAAGTATTTTCAAAAATGAAGAGAGAAGGGAGTCAAAAAGAAGTTGATCCAGAGATCTAGGAAGCCCATAGTTTCTCACATGCTGACACCTGGGGTAGCTTTTGAGACTAGGTGATGTCACATCACCTTTGTCTTTCACATTAAGGAAACAGCTCTCTGATATGTGTGATCCGAAACTAGAGACTGTACACCCTTCATCCTCCTGCTTTTCAGTTCTGCCTCCTCCCCTCAACCCCTGCTCACACATATACCCAGGGAATTCAAGGACTAGGAGCAGAATAGAGTTGCCAGAGAAAATGTAGGACATTGAATGTTTAGAACAACAGCAAATAAATTTAAGCTCAAACTTGTCCCAAATATTGCATAGGACATACTTACACTAAAAAAAAATTATTTGTTATTTATTGAAAATTAAAACACAGCTGGGAGTCCTGTATTTTCATTTGCTAAATCAGGTTATTTTACTCAGAGGAGTTGTGACACTATTAATACTTCTGAACTTCAGACACCTGTAGAGATTCTGCAGAAAGTGTAACTCAAGAATCTAAGATCCCCTCCTTCTTCTGTCTGCCTCTGTCTCTCAGGCAGGCCCTGCTTAATCATAGCAATCAGAGATTTCCACTGGAAAGGGCCCCAGACTTACCTTAACGAACTATCCAGTGCTTATCAACTTGCCCTGGCAGTCACCTTATCCTATCTGCATCCCCCGTGCAGCAGTTTCAATGAAGCCGGAAAACATCTACTCATAGAAGTTATTTTAAGTGATCCCCTTGATCCTTTCCATGCATAGAAAGAAAAAGTGAAAGTGTTAGTCGTTCAGTCATGTCTGACTCTTTGTGACCCCATGGACTTTAATCTGCCAGGCTCAAAGTCCATGGAATTCTCCAGACAAAAATACTGTAATGGGTAGCTATTCTCTTCTCCAGGGCATCTTCCTGACCCAGGGATCGAACATGGGTCTTCTGCATTGCAGGCAGATTCTTTACCATCTGAGTCACCAGGGAAGCCTTCTGGCATAGAGTTACCCCCATTCTTTTCCTCTTTTCTCATACACCTGGGAGGTCAAATCATGTAGGTGTATATTCTTTTACTTCTGTACATGCACTGAAGTATAATATGTGATGACAGCTGTCCTCTATAAATGAGGAATTCTTTTTCTTTAGGTTTAATCTTCATTGGTAAAGTTCATCTGTGGCATAAAGAGAGAATAACTTCTATTGCTTACTTCATTTTCTGAAAAGTATTTTAGAAGAGAGTGTGAAAATGATAGAGTCCTCCTCAAAATTGTCAAGATCATCAAAAACAAGGGTAATCTCAGAAATTGTCACAGCCCCAAGGAGCCTCAGGAGACCTGACATCTAAATAATAATGTGGTTTCCTGGGTAATATTCTTGAGCAGAAAAAAAAAGAACATTAGGTTGAAACTAGGAAAATCTTAATAAAGTGTGGATTTTGTTTGTTTTTTTTTAATGTTAAGGGAAAAATAAGTTATGCTCTCATACACTATGGATCTGAACAATAGACAGACTGTAGACAAGAAAACTCCACACTTTTTCATGTCAAAGCAACAAAAGAAAGGAAAAAGCATCTTATGAAATTAACTGTACAAGTCAAATGCAGATATAATCAAAACATCCACAGGCAGTATTTAAAGAGTCTATATAAATCACACAGGCATGGACACTGTGCACGTGATCAGTCACTCGGTCGTGTCCAACTCTTTACGACCCTGTGGACTGTAGCCCGCCAGGGTCCTCTGCCCATGGGCTTTTCCAGGTAAGAATGCTGGAATAAAAATTCAAATACCAAGAAAAATAGCCAATGTTCTCACTTTAGAAAAATTTCTAGTAAGAATGCTAGTGATTAGATTAAATCATACAATGAAAATCACTGTTTTTTGAGCCGTTTCCTTTAAAGCTGTATCTTTTAAAAAACTAAATGAATAATAAAAGTAATGTTTTATAATAATAAAAGTAAAATCTAATGTTTTGAAACTACTTCTGAATGCATCCCCCTCCAACTCTATTAACTAGAAGATGCATGATTATTGTCACAGACTAGTACTGGCATCAATACACAACTGCTGCTGCTGCTGCTGCTGCTAAGTCACTTCAGTCGTGTCCGACTCTGTGCGACCCCATAGACGGCAGCCCACCAGGCTCCCCCGTCCCTGGGATTCTCCAGGCAAGAATACTGGAGTGGCTTGCCATTTCCTTCTCCAATGCATGAAAGTGAAAAGTGAAAGTGAAGTTGCTCAGTTGTGTCCAACTCTAGCAACCCCATGGACTGCAGCACACCAGGATTCCTTGTCCTCACAGCCTCCTGAAGTTTGCTTAAATTCATGTCCGTCGAGTCGGTGATGCCATCAAGCCCTCTCATCTTCTGTACCCCCTTCTCCTTTAGCCTTCAATCTTTCTCAGCATCAGCATCTTTTCCAACCAGGCTGTGAGAAAAACCAATACCAGGCTCCTCCATCCATGGGATTTTCCAGGCAAGATTACTGGAGTGAGGTGCCATTGCCTTCTCCCAATACACAATTAGTCTTGCTAAATAACTCATTTTTAAATGGCTTGATTAATCCTTGATAAAGCAAAATGCTGCTGTGCTGTGCTTAGTCACTCAGTCGTGTCCAACTCTTTGTGACCCAATGGACTGTAGCCCACCAGGATCCTCTGTCCATGGAATTCTCCAGGCAAGAATAGGGGAGTGGGTTGCCATTCCCTCCTCCAGGGGCTCATCCCAACCCAGGGATTAAACCAGGTCTCCTGCATTGCAAATGGATTCTTTACCATCTGAGACACCAGAGAAGCACAATATTCTAAACTAGTTTATGTCCAATAATTCTTTACACCAGATACATTTCATAAGTAACTAGCACCTTAAAATGTTTAACGAGAAACTATCTTTGCTTAGACTTAGATGATTCATGAATAGGTTTTATGGGAATTTATTATGGCCCTGCTTTGAAAATTAAAAAACTATTTCTAATTATGTGTTTGATCTTTCCCACCCTTTTTTCTGGGTGTAGGCAGCTTAAACAACACATGCATGATTGCTTTCCTTTTAATACTGTTTTTTTTTAACCCAAAACTGTTTAGGTAGCCTTATTAAGACCAAAAAAAGGCCATTCATATTGATACTTTCATCACATATGTGCAATGCAAAGTTACCATAGTTATTAATTATTATACAATGGAAATAGATGATATTTTTTCCAAAAGAGATCACCAAAGTCAAAATGTGTGACATATTTATTTTAGGCCTAAAAGGGCATAGGAGGTAAACTTTTGGAGAACAGTGAAATATTTCACTGTTTAGAGATGAAATTCACTCCATAATTTTTACAATGTAGATTCTTTGCAAAAGTATTATTAAGCCTTTCTCTATATGAGACCAATTTTAATCTTCATCATGTGCTTTCACTATTAACCAGGCTCCCCCAAATCCACTTGTTTCCTGATGGTTCATTTTTATGTCTTTAGCCAAGTCTTTAATGTTGATGTCAGAGCAGATTGACTGTGTGCACTAGAACCTCAGTACGGACCGTGCAGACCTACGGCTGCTACTGGACTCTTATTTTCACTTCACCCTAAAGCTTCCTTGAAGCCACAGTGCCCCCTTTCACATGTCTACCTGCTCAGTCACTCAGTGGTGTCCGACTCTTTGTGACCCCGTGGACTGCAGCCTGCCAGTCTTCTCTGTACATGGGATTTTTCAGGCAGGAATACTAGAGGTGGGTGCCATTTCCTTCTCTAGGGGATCTTCCCAACCAAGGGATCAAACTCAGGTCTCCTGTGTCTCCTGCATTGCATGCAGATTCTTTACTGCTGAGCCTTTGGGGAAGCCCTTTCACCTTGCTACTCCTATGCCTTTTACAAACTTTGAAATTGAGGCAAAGAGTCTACAAGACATTCAGGACCCTTAGGCAAATCAATAGCAGAGCCAAAGCTTTCACTCAGGTCTCCTCACTTCTTTTCAATTTTCTTTACATTACGTGTATGAGTCTTGGGAACATCTGGGATTCCTTGGCTTTACACTGCCACAGAGATCTCAGACATTTACCTCTGTGACTCCAGGGGTGCCTGAATGATAATAGATCAGAACATCTGTCTCCCTGAAGCTCTAAGAACACGTACCAGGGTCCTCAGCTACCAGATGATCCTAGCCGCATGCACAGTACCTTAATGATGAAACTAGAATGTCCACAATTTAACCTAATGCGGTGGAAGAAAAAGTACAGTCTGACACTTGCTTTATTTTTAAAGAGTACACCTCTGGTGAAATATTGATTCAACCAGGAAATTTTTAGTCACATGTCACAGAAACATAGATCAACTTAGTTCAAGCAAAGAGAAATGCAGTACACCAGAAACTAGCACAACATTGTAAAGCAAGTTTCCTCCACTTAAATTTTTTTAATTTTTAAAAATAAATAAATCATAAAATTGAAAAGAGGAAATTAAAAGATATGTCATTTAAAAATAGAAAAAAAGAAATACAACGATTCCCATGACCAGGAGGTCTGAGACTTGTTGTGCAGAATAGCCATCAGCAGTAGCAGACTCACATCCAACCCATTGAGCAAAACCCAGTTCAAAAGAGCCATCTTTTCTCATACTTGCAATGAGAAGTCCCAGGGAGCATTTGAATTTGCTTGCATTGGTTCAGCCCATCCCTGAATCCATCACTGTGGCAAAGAAGATGGGAGAATCCCTGTGAGCATGAAATGAGAAATGGGATCAGCTCCACCCAAGCCTTGGAGTTATGGATTTCCAACAATAACAACAACAACAAAAAGAGGCTCTATAGCCAGGAAGTAGAGGCACAAAGGGTGCTGAGAAGACCAAAACCAACTAAATATATATGTATATATACATGACTCACAATTGTATTAAAAAAGTATTGAGAACCAAAGAGTGTCAGATTTACCTAAGATGCAAGCACTTAGGCACCTTCAGTTCAGTTCAGTCGCTCAGTCTTGTCTGACTCTTTGCGACCCCATGAATCGCCTTAGGGGAACAAATTCTTCACTCACTAGACAAAAATGGAAACTAGGTCAAACTAATACTAATTAGGGTCAGATATCCACTCAAGGCATTCTCATATAATTCACTTCAGGTAGACCTAAATAGGCAATCTATGAATATTATTTACTATATAGTTTCTTTTTATCACTATCGTCATTATCCTTTTCATTGATTATTTGATTATTTCTGCTAACAATTTTAAAGGTGATTATATTCTTAACACTTTTTCCCCAATACGAAAGTCTATCCCTTAGGAGAAAATGATTTTGTAAAGACCAAATCACCCCAGGCTTTCCCAGCTAGACTCCATCCACCCTACCCTCCACTTACCACCCCAACCCCTCAGAATAGTACTTAGCACAGGGAGACCACCCAGTAAAGGAATTTTTAATAGTATGAATTACAGACACGTTCAAAACATCACTATTCCCTGATTGAACAAACTGCTTTATGTCATTGAGGCTTGGTTTCCTAGTTTAAAATAGAAATAATTATCATACCTCAGTCATTTTAATAATTGTAATTAATAATGCAAGTAAAACACTTAGCAGAACCTGGGAAGTTCTGTTTAATAAATGATAGCCTGACTAATCCTGCTGATGATGAAGCCAAACTAGAAATGAGAACAAGAGCCACATCTGTTTTACTCACCACCATATACACAGTGCCTGGCACACCATCAGTGTTAAATATAGACTTTTTGGAAGCGTGAATAAATGATCAACAGACTTTGGGCTCAGGTGGGGTGTGTGTGTGTGTGTGTGTGTGTGTGTGTGTGTGTGTGTGTGTGATTTATATGTATAAATCCTAGTTCTTTGCTGCCTATAAAACTGACCAAGTTACTTAACTTCCATATGTCTCAGTTCCCTCAACTATGAAAAAGGAAATTGTGACAAAACAACTTTTCTTATGTGGGTTGATTTAAGGGACTGGAAGCTCTTTGAAGGAAGGCACTATGCTTTCCTCATAGTAAATACTGAACACTTGGTGCTTTATCAAGCAGTGGCTCAGTGGTCTAGGAATATGATTCTCGCTTAGGGTGCAAGAGGTCCCGGGTTCAAGTCCTGACAAGCCCTCTTGGACTTGCCCAGTGGCTCAGCAGTAAAAAGAATCCACCTGCAGTGCGGGAGCCACAGGAGAGGTAAGTTTGATCCTTGGGTCAGGAAGGTTCCCTGGAAGAAGGGCATGGCAACCCACTTCAGTATTCTTACCTGGAGAATCCCATGGACAGAGGAGCCTGGCAGGGGTCGCAAAGTCCATGGGGTCGCAGAGTCAGACATGACTGAGCACACACAGTGCGTTTATACTCTTTCTCTTCTAAAACAGGCTTTTGAATTCCTAGGGAATTAGGATGTCCCCCATATCCAAAATCCATCATGATCATAAAATCTTAATTTTGAAAGGACATATAAATTTGAGAACAACAAAAACCCTTGAGCATACATGTAAGAATCAGAACAGACCACAAAAATAAATTTAATCTTGAAAATGGTAGAGCACATGCCCAGCCTCCTTAAAATGAAATTAATTTTCTGGCAGTTTTATTTTCTTGCAAATCCAAGTAGATTTCAGAGCAATATGAAAGACCAAGGTAGATAGCAATTTGGGACATTTCTATTTGTCTCTAATAGAAGAATGCAATAAAAGAACTTAAATCTCTTAGGCCTTTCATTTGTATAATGTTTTACAATTCACAAAGCATTTTCACATAAATTTTATCATCTAATCTTTATAACAACTCTGTGGAATGGTTGCCAGTTAATTTATCTCCTAACTGGGTCTTCCGAGGCATGAAAGTGGGAGATACGTGATAATTAGGCCAGACCAGCTAGATTAAGGGAAGAATGTCCAGACAAATTGGAAAGTGTGATCACTCTGATTACAAACTTCGCCTTCCAATTAGAAAGTTTCCAGAGGAAAAGAATTTTGTCTTGTCCTCATATTCCAATATCAGAAAAAATGCCTGACATATGCTTAGCATTCAGCAAATATCCACTGATTGAAAGAAGTTATGGTCCCAGGCCAATCTGTAACTGGCCAAAATCATATAAACAACCAAGATGCAAACTGGACCTCCCATGAAAGTTCACTGAGGTGGACTCCAACCTTTCAACTCACTGACTGACAGAAATGCAAGTCTACATCCTCCCCAGGATTTCTGCAAATTCTTGAAAGATGAAAGTCCTCATGTCACCCTTGCCTGCAGGTTCCTGATTCTATGTGTGTTATTTCTGTTTCTCATCACAAAAGACAAAATATAAAAGCCTTGCCACAGTTTTGAAAAAAAAAAGTAACAAAATTCACGTATGCAAAACTTTTTGTTTTTAGTAGACTTTTATAAAAGCATGATGAACTTCCAAAAATATAGATAAGGTTGGAAGAAAAGTTCAATAATGCACACAACTCTTAATCACACAGCCAGCATCTCCAATGTTGATAGCTTTTGGCTGTGTCACACAGGGACTTTGCATGGATCCTTCTTCACATTTGAGTCCCCTTTTGTCACGCTGTCCCCCTTTTCCCCAACTGTCCTCTTCTTTATGCTCTCCTGTAAGAGTAAAACAAACGTCCTCTTCAAACAGAGCACTTCATCCCCATCCTCTGACATTTTGGTCCTGCCCTGAAAGGCTCATCTACCCTAGGCAGCTTTGCAGGATATTTTTACAGACAGCTTCCTCCCTAAGCAGAGTTCTGGTGCCAGACTCATAGGAGAGAGTGACTTCTTCAACTCCTTTGATATTGGCAGTAAGTGAAGAGTAGGGCTTTGACTCATGTCCCTAATCAAAGGATGAGAATATGATGTTCTTTGCTCCAGGGCCATAATGACCAGCAGGAAAGTACAGTGTATAGTAGGCGCAAGTGTTTGAAAGAACTATGAACACTAGGGCCCCCAGGTCTGCAGTTATGGACAGGCCGTTTCTAGCAGATTTTCAAAGTTATTCCCATGTCCATAAGATTGTCTCATTGTAGAATTATAAAGCTGGATAGAACTATAAAGGCTTAGGATAGTGAGAGGTCTCTGCTGGAATCCAGGTCTGCAGATGGCCAGGTCTGTTCCTCCTTCCCGACATCATGCAGCCAGTTCTGATGGCAGATGTGGTCATCTCAGCTCCTTGTTACACAGAAGCTAAGCACCTTTTACTCTGCAGCTCCCCTGGGCCTCAGGATTGGCATGGGAACAATGCTGTGTGCATTTTAAGCTAATTACAAACCCAGAGCTCCCTGGCAGCTCTTGGCTTGTGAAGACATCATCATTGCCCACTGACCACAGTGCTACAGAATTGTACTTTTTCTTCCCTAACTTACTGGAGAACAATGAAGCCGCCTCTTTGCTAAATCAATTATTGAATATTTTGAGTTACATAACCATGCAGATTGGCAGGAACATAATTCCAAAGTGAATGGTTAACATCAATACCAAAAATAATAGTGATAACTATAGTAAATCTAAAATGTAAGAATAACAACTAATACGGCACTTACTGCAGTACAAGCATTAACTAATTTAACGCTCACAATACTACAGTGGGACAGGTACTGTCAGTGTTAGCCATTTCACACTTGAGGAAACTGAGGCACAAATAAGCTACCACGCCCAAGGTCCCACAGCTAGATACTGACAGAGTCTAACATGAACTCAGGCTATCTGAGCCCAGGACACTTCCTCTGCATCCTAAGCCTCCCTGCCAGGACTGCATATTAGGGACTGCCCTCATTTTTATATCTTCTGAACAATAAGTGAGTAAAATTTCTTTGATGCATAAAAAAGTACAGATAGATTCCTAGATAAATATGGTTCACTGAACACAAGTCCACTGTTATTACTGTACACTGATTCCCTCTAAAGCAAGAGTAAATGGTCATTTATTAAAAGCACTAGAGCAGAAACAGTATTTTGTGTACACCACACTGACTTCTCTTTCTTCACACTGGAGACTAACATCTTAGCCTTCCTTGCAGAGAGGCTGAGACCATGTGACTGAGCTTTGATCAAACAGATGTGATCAGAGGTGATATAAACCATTTCTAGACATGGAAGATGAAAAGCAGATGTAAGAATGGAAAATAACACATGGGGAACAAACTGAATATCAAGCTGACTTACACTTCAGTATGCTCAAAAGGTCCAGAGAGTTGGGGCACATGGAGTCTTTTAAAAGAAGCAGCTAGAGTGCCATATCCTGTTGCCTACAGTCCCTTGTACTCCTAATTCCTCTTCAATAGAAAAGCAAAGATATATTCTCTGAAGAGGGTAAAACATATTCTCTGCACCAGGAGACAGCAGGTGAAAGATGAGGGCTAGGCTATAGACTGAAAGTGGAGGTGCTAAATTAATGATCAGATATTGGATGCTAAGACCCCAGCCCTCTCCCTCTTTTGGTTCCCAGCATGCTGGTGGCTGAGGGGCGGGGGTCTTCATTCTCCAAAGAGGAGACCAAAAGGGACTGAAAGGCCCTTTTTTTGTAAAATTTTATCCCCCTAAGAGAAAAGACCTAAAGATATTAATATAAATGATTCCCCATTTAAGGAACCAGCTTATCTTACAGTGAGGTTCAAGTTGATAATTTCCATTCATGTGCTCAGGACTTCCAATCAGCACTTTAGTACCCACTCTTAAGTATGAGCAGATGTCAAACTGTAACCAGGCATATAAGAAATATCTCTAACATAAAGGACAGATATGCAAACAAATAAACAGAGAAATGTAATTTGGTGTAAACAGAACCAATGTAGGAAGAAGAAAACTTCACCAAAACTATGATTACTACCCTCAGAGAAATGAAGGAAAATATTTAAACCATTAAAATATGAACAGCATCTTACATTTAGTTCAAGAACTAAAAAGAGCCCTTAGAAATTAAAAATGATAGTAGCAAACTAAAAATAAGTGGAAGAATTAAAAATAAAGTTGGAGAACTCTCCCGGAAAAGGACAGACAGAATTAAAGATAATGAGAGAACAGAAGGTCAGAAGTCATTAATGTAATTCCAGAAAATGTCCCAGAACTCCAGAACACAGGTCACCAGATGATAAAAACCCACTGAGTGCCCAGAACAATGAATACAAATAAACCCACACTAAGATAGCTTACCATGATATTGAATAATATAGGACAACAACAACAACAAAACCTCTAAGAACTTCCAAAGAGAAAAACAAGTCACATGCAAAGAACCAGGAGCTAGGGTGATGTCGAATTCTGAGCAACAGTGCAGAAGGCTGTTGTGAAATGCCTTAAAAATTCTGAAGAATATTTATTTGCAATCTAGAATTGTATATTTACCTACCAGCTACTTGTAAAGGTAGAATAAAGACACTGTCAGGCCTAAGTTGTCAACACATTCACTACCCACGAACCATTTCTTTGCTACTTAACTGTAAGATGTGCTCCACCAAAATGAAAGAGAAAAAAAAGCAAACATGAAACATAGGAAACAGCAGCTCCCACACATGAGAAGTGCTGGGAATCCCTGGATGATGTGAAAGGGGGGCTCACGCAACAGTTCTTCACCAGGCATGAGAGGTAAAGGCAGGAGCTGCTGGACCTTCTGAAGGCTCAAGCCTTAGACTGGCATAGAGTCACTTCTGCTGCATTCTATTGGGTAAAGCGTGTCAAAAGACCAACCCAGATTTAGTGTGAATGCTGGAAGGTACAGTTCCGTGGAAGCTATCTTCAGAGACCAGCTTCCACAGAGGACCAACGTAATCAGCTACAAAAAGTGGTTGCCTCTGGAGAGGAGGATTGGGATGATCAGATTTGTGATATTTTCTAGCAAATCTTGTAGGATGGATGACTCTAAACTCTGTGTGTGCATAACCTTAGTAAAAATGAACTGCAAAAGAGTCCCTGGATTATATAGTTCTCAAAGAAAGAGACAGAATGAGTAAAAAAAAAGGAAGAACGAACTGGTAGGAAATCATCAACGCAATAATTCCAGAAAATATCCCAGAACTCCAAGGTATACATTTCTTTAGAATCTTGCTAAAAATTACAGTGTGGAAGGTGCACATATTTTTCTTACCTGGGACTTCCCTGGCAGTCCAGTGGTTAAAGCTCCATGTTTCCAATACAGGAGTCATGGGTTGGATCCTTGTTTGGGAAACTTAGGTCCCACATGCCTCTACATGGCCCAAAGGAAAAAAAAAAAACTATTTTACTTACATGGCTATGTAAATAATTTCATTTTGTCATATCACAAGCAAGCAGAATAACCCAATATAATGTTTTTCTTTTCTTTTACTCCCTCTGTCTTACACTGATAGCATTCCTCAGTTTTGCATATTGTACATAATACAGGAACACTTTCATAAAGTTTTTTAACATGTTAACTGGTAACTTTTGCAAAGTATTGACTTCTTTTATTGTAGAAAGCTCACAGTAAAGAAAACACACTTGTTTAAATAGGTTGGCAAAAAGAAGGAAATAGATGCTTTATGTTGTTAATCATAAGCCATATAATTTTGTTTGTCCTTTCTATTTGCACATGTTATTAGGACATGAGGAAATAATGGCAATATTTACACAGAAACTCTTGACAAATATCATTATGTAGACTGCCTGACTTTGTGAGGTTTTTGTATTGCTTTGGTCCATAAAAGTCTAGCACTGTAGCTCTAAAAATGAAACTAAGAACAGTTTTGCAAAGCTAGTGAGACCTTACATAGAAAATAAAGACCGAATAAATAAGAGAAAAACAAAACAAAGCTTAATTACCACCTCCTGCCACTCCTAGACCTAGTAACCAGAGAATATAGGGACCCAGGAGAGAGAGAAAGTTCAAGGGTACAAGACCGAGAGGAGGAGTGACCTTCAGTCCCTGAGGAGCCTCCAGTTACCTGACAGACAGGGAAGGTGCCGCTCTCAGCAGGAAGCAGCGCGTGCCAGGCACAGGTGTGATGCCTCAGCAGACAGCCTGCAGAGGAGGGAGCCAGATGCACCTTCCTAATAGAATGCGATTATGGCTCCTGTGAAGAACACCCAGTATCCATGGCCTGGGCTGCCCACACATAAGTACACAACCAATTTTCCCAATTTACATGCCTATAAAACAGTTACATTCTTATAATCCAAAAGGAACATTTGCATCTAAATTCAGACTCTTGCATTGTAACACATTTACCTTTTCTTGCTTATATTTGAGCACCTATAATCTTCAACTCCTGAGGGGACTGTGTAAAGAAAAAAATTACTAGAAGGTAGCAATGGCACCCTACTCCAGTACTCTTGCCTGGAAAATCCCTTGGGTGGAGGAGCCTGGTAGGCTGCAGTCCATGGGGTCGCTGAGTGACTTCACTTTTTTCACTTTCATGCACTGGAGAAGGAAATGGCAACCCACTCCAGTGTTCTTGCCTGGAGAATCCCAGGGACAGGGGAGCCTGGTGGGCTGCCATCTATGGGGTCACACAGAGTCAAACACAACTGAAGCGCCTTAGCAGCAGCAGCAACAGCATTTGACTGACTGTCCAAGCTCTGTCAGAAAAACCTCTCCCAACATTCATTGCCAACTCTGACATATACATATAAGCCCCTGATAATTCAGGGACTATCAGTACTTAATTCTGAGACTTATTATTTTGTTTTATAGCTGGAATCCCTTTTATGAAAATTCAATGATAATCATTCACATCAACCACAGGAGAAACGGTAGTAAGTCTGTCTGGTAATTGTTCATCCAGGAGCATCTACACGGCAATAGTATTATTACCCTGACAAAATTATTAAAATATTATTAATAATCTGGTAAATTTATGGTTGGGAATATATAAGACACTCAAAATGTTTGCACAGTGCTTTAATTTAACAAAGCATTTTTTTTCATATATTATTCTTTTTAATCCTCAGTCCCTTGAGGGAGATATTGTTTGTTGACCTTGTCTTACACCAAGAAATTCAATCTTGGAAAGAATAAGTAACTTTTCCCAGCTCCTCGGGTAGTATCAGGGAAACGTTAGCTGATCACTGGGGCACCTACTATAAGGTATAAAGTGCTACAAAATCTTCAAAGTCTAAAATATGGTAGAGTACACACCCCAATGTAAAATATAAACAAAATGCTAAAAAAGCACAAATGAAAGAGACTGATGGATTCAGAGAAAGTTTTATTTGAAATGCGCCTCTGAAGTTCAGAATGCTAAGTTTATTCTATCAAACAGATAGCCTAGAGAAATCCAAAATAAATAGTATGCCAGTCATTTTTTCAGAGGAATTTAAAATTAAGATGACTTTTTTGTCTTTTTCCTTTTTCAAATTATTTTCCCATTTAGGTTATCACAGAACACTGAGCAGTTTTCCCAAAGGCTAACTCTCCCTCAACTGACAATCAGTGGGCAAGAGCTTTTATTATAGAGAGAGGGGTTACATGCAGAAACAGCACAGTCAGCCCTGACAGTCATCTTGATATTGATTGTTTTTAGTGCAGTTAGTCTTCAATTTCCAGATCGGTTTGTTACCATTTCCTTGAGGGCAGTTCCTGGAGTTGTGGCAGCTTATATCATGGCTGTGGTCCGGTCACCATGTAGTTACCTTCTTCCACCTGGTGGGGGTTTCACTGTGTACAAAACAGCCCAAGAGACATGGCTCAGAATACTATCTATAGCCCTTGAGGAGAAACTAAATGTCCTTGACTTTACCTAATGACTGAACTATTATTATGTTGTCCTGTTTGACAGTTTTTCTTTGCTTCTGCATTTTCTCACTTCTTTGTTTAAGTTTATTCTTTGACTACAGTCTTTCTGCAAACAAAAGGCAGGCAGTCGACACAGAGGGAAAGGGTTGATAGGGTCCTGCTGAAGCATAACTGTTTCAAATGGAGATCTCCTCTTTATGACTATCAGGAAGGGGTGGCAATCGAGATGGGATAATTAAAATGAATGGGGCTGGTAGGATACAGTGGATGGAGCCCAATTTAGGACCATTCTTTACTGTTCCAAAGGAAAAGCAAAACTCTGAATTCATTTTAAGTCACTTCGGGAACTGGCCTAGACTATCATGTAGTCTTCTAAGGACTCCATCCAAAACAAAGCCTAACTAATAGAACCCAAAGGAGGATGCAGATTACATATATGTATTTATTTATATTTATTATATATATATATATATATGTATATATGTACATATATATATATACATATTTCCTTTGAGAGTAGAAACTGTGGTCCAACCTTATTTCCCCAAGGCCTAATAGAAAGGCTAGCAGAGAATTGGAATTCAATAAAAATCTGTTCAGTAAATGAAAACAGCTTCTCTAAAGGCTGTCCTTAGAGGCAGTGAAATGAAGACATCAAGAATTTCAGCATAGAGTAGGAGTTGGGAGTAGGTGAAATGGGTGAAGCTGGTCAAAAGGTATAAACTTCCAGTTATAAGATAAGTAAGCTCTTGGGAGGTAATGTATAGCATGGTGACTTTAGTTAACAGTGCTCTATTTTATATTTGAAAGTTGCTAATAGAATAGATTTTAAAAGTTCTCATCACAAGAAAAAAATGTGTAATTATATGAGGGTAAATTTATATTGTATACCTAAAACTAATATTAACATTAATGTCAATTATATCTCAGTATAACTGGGGGAAATTTTTTTAAATAAATAAAACTTTAAGCTCATATGGCTTGACCAACCAAAAAAAAAAAATAAGAATTTTAAAAGTTGATGTGTGAATTTTAGATAACATTTAACCAGCAACGTTGGTCCTAGTCATAGGGCTTTCTGGCTTCTTTCATTAATGCAATGTGGGTTGTTTTGTGATAGAGGAAGCAAAAGCCTGTTTGCCTATTTCCCTTTTTGTTGTAGATCTGATGAGTTTCATTAAACTTTTAAAATTTCTATGAATCAGGAAAAATGTTCAGCTCTTAAAACTAGATTGTCTGAGTTTGAATCTAATCTCTGAACAAACTAGCCCTCACCTTGGACAAGTTTCTATGCCTCTGTTTCCTCATCTGTAAAAGGAGACAATGGAACCTCAGCCTTTGTTGGGAGAATTCAATACTTTAACACTTAGAAACAGTCCCTGGCACAAGCTAAGCATGAAAGAAACATTAGTTATTATTATCTCTCTTATTAACTAAAGATAAATCAAGATGCAAAAGCCCATCTTCCTACCAAAGGACTCTTTCATTCAGCTGCCTGGTTTCTTCTTATAAGCCAGCTCTGAATTTCATCAGCTAAAGTCAATCCAATCTTTCCTGAGTCCTTTTAACTTTCTCCTGGGAGTCTACCTAAAGTTATTTTTACTAAGAGGAGATAGTTATCATTCAGAGCTAGAAAACAGAGCAAAGAATAGATTGTCCACAGACTTCACATACTTTTTATGTTTCAAGCCTTTAATTTGTTTTTTGTTTGTTTTTCAATGTAGCAGCCACATTCCTGAGAGGCTCACCAGGGTAGGTGATGTCTTTGCTCTGGGAGATAAGTGAAGGTGTATCCTAGCAATCAAGTCACATGGCAGGGCCTTTCAGCCACTTTCCTTCCACCTTTGTGGTTTCCATGTATACAGAAAATCTGAAATCTTTGAATGAATGGGTGGGTTTTCATTAACTGAGATCATATTGCATTTAGTTGCAAAACTTATAGATAAAGTAAATTGATAGGAATGAATAGAATCCCTGAGAACAATATTTAATTTAGGCAAGATTCTTTAGATAAGACAAGGAAAGTCCCAAAGACCCTAGCAAGAAGAAATGTTGATTGACCGATATAGGGATAGGCGTCATCATCCTATACATCACAAAATCATGGCACTAAAACATTGCAAGGTCAGTACCTCCTGCCCCCTCCTCCCACCACCAAAACCATCAAGCAAGACCATACTTAAGTATCCAAGTCAGATGACTCACCTAACCTTTTAAATTTGTAAACTCTTGCAAAGAGAGTCCACACTTCTATTTACAACCCACTTTCATCAAGAGGTTCTTTAGTTCCTCTTCACTTTCTGCCATTAGGGTAGTGTCATCTGCATGTTTGAAGTTATTGATATTTCTCTTGGCAATCTTGATTACAGCTCGAGCTTCATCCAGCCTGGCATTTCGCATGATGTACTTTGCATGTAAGTTAAATAAGCAGGGTGACAACATACAGCCTTGAAGTACTCTTTTCCCAGTTTGGAACCAGTCTGTTGTTCCATATCTGATTCTAACTTGCTTCTTGACCTGCATATAGGTTTCTCAGGAGGCAGGTAAGGTGGTCTGGTATTCCCATCTGTTTAAGAATTTTCTACAGTTTGTTGTGATCCACACAGTAGCATAGTCAATAAAGTAAATGTCTTTCTGGAATTCCTTTGGTTTTTCTGTGATCCAGTGGATGTTGGCAACTTGATCTCTGGTTCCTCTGCCTTTTCTAAATCCAGCTTATACATCTGGAATTTCTCAGTTCATGTACTAGTTTGAAGGACTTTTAGCATTACCTTGCTAGCATATGAAATGAGTGTAAATGTGGTAGTTTGAACATTCTTTGGATGTATATATTTGTTTCTATTTTTCCTTGATGTCAGAAATACTGAATATTCTACCTTTCTTACCATTCCATTATCTCCTTCATTACACCCTCTTGCTTCTTCACTCTGCTGCTGCTGCTGCTGTTGCTAAGTCGCTTCAGTCGTGTCGAACTCTGTGCGACCCCATAAACGGCAGCCCACCAGGCTCCCTCATCCCTGGGATTCTCCAGGCAAGAACACTGGAGTGGATTGCCATTTCCTTCTCCAATACATGAAAGGGAAAAGTGAAAGTGAAGTCGCTCAGTCGTTTCCAACTCTTAGTGACTCCATGGACTGCAGCCCACCAGGCTCCTCCCTCCATAGGACGCTACAGGCAAGAGTACTGGAGTGGGGTGCCATTGCCTTCACTCTGCCTTCCGTCAAATGTAAAAAGTATCATGACTTTAAATCACATATCTACATGAATAATCTCCAGATTCACCTCCAACCCTAACTTCCCTCTCTGCTCCCTTTTCTAATTGTCTAATGGATAACTCCTCTGGTAGTCAAATTCAATCAAATTAATTGTCATGAACATAAATAGAAATAAATAAAAATATTCTTTCCCCTCAAAGCTGATTTCTACCATTTATGTTCACATAGCAGCCATCCTTTTGATTATCGAGGTTCAGAGCCTTCATCAAGTTTTTCTCTCTCTTGCTCATGCAAATTCTTGCTAATTCTGGGCATTTTAACCACCATAATATCGTTCATGTCTATTCGTTCTTTTCCTTCCTTGTTCAGCATCATTAGGCCTTCAGGACTTTTGACCTGAATTATTGCAACGGCCTTTTAAGGAATCTTTCTGCTTCTTAGTGAACATATTCTTGTCCATCTTCTATACTTCAGTTTGGAATGCAAAAATCTGATCAGAACACTCTTGTACCTATAAAATCCTTCAGGACTTCCAATACAGGCATGGCAACATAAACCTATCATTCTCTTCTTTTCCTAGAAAGCTTCAAAAATCAAAAATGAAAGAGGAGAAAAACAATAAGGAAACTCCATTTTTGGTGAACTAGGAAAGATTCCAAAATATTTGTGTATGTGGGACATCTGTGGGAGGAAAGGGTAAAAGCTAGGGTGAGAGAAACCAGCACCAACAAAATTGCACCAACAAAATTGCAATTACTAGGTGTGAGGAACACCCTAAGGTACAAAAGTCTTTCTTTTGTCTAGAACAGAAGGTGTAAGAACAGGAGTGAGTTGGATGGTGGTAGGAGACTCTCCTGATCCTGACTTACTACATATGAATAGAGGAGATGAGCCACATGCAGAATTATTCAGATAACTCAAGGGAATTTTCCTTCAGTGAAGCTGGGAAGAAAACCTTCCAGCTGCAAATAATAACTAACCTTAAGTGCTACTCTGGACCTTTTATGACCCAACTCACTAAATGATACATACAAAAAAAAAAAAAAAGGAATTAGCATACAGATATATTCTAAGAAAAAATAACAAAAGAGCAAAATGTGTTCACAGAAGACATACTCTATAAAAAAAAATGTTTTCAGGGAACAGATGAACACTATGAATAAATATTTTACCATGAACTCTAAAAAAAATAAATCTTAATGAAGCACTTATCCATGAAGAAATACTTCTGAGTTGGAATACCAAAATTCAGGTAAGAGTAGGTGAGGCAGCAAGAGGAAATAAAATGCACTCAGGAGTGAAGTGTGGGGGGCGGGGGGTGGAAATAAAATCACAGAATTGCAGAAGAAATGAGAAACAGTACAAGATCAAATATATGTTTTGAAAAACCTAGTGCTGAATACAAAGACTAGAAATGAGGGAAATCAAAATGAAATTAAATAGAGTTAATTGGGATTAAAGAGAAGTTATATTTATAGAAGATAGAGATCCAACATAAGCATAACTGGTAATTCCAGAGAAGAAAACCAAAATAATGTATCAAAACAAATATTTTGAAATATAATTACATAATTTAAAAATATAATTTAAGAATTTTTTATTAAAGAATTGTAAAACCTTGATTTGGATATTGAAAGGGCCACTTTATGCCGGGGG
>SJYC01134207.1:0-128973 GCA_006408675.1 Madoqua kirkii | reverse complement strand
TCTGAATCTTCAACACCCACACTTAAAATCCTAGTAAAGTTACTGAACTTCAAAGAAAAATAAAAGCTACTTTGGGCCTCCAGGAAAAATAATCAAGTCTTTTATGAGGTGAAAATCAAGCTGGCTTCAGACCTTCTTTCAGTATCATTCAATGCCAGGAGACAAAGGGGGAACAGATTTTATATTGAACTGATGTCATTCAACTATAATGACTATTAACAGAAACAAAACAGTCTAGAACTTTGGAAATGCTTTTCTCTCCAATTACTCTTGAAAAAAATATTAGAGAATTCAAGCTACCAACCAAGAGATGTTTGGTTGGTAAAATCACTGTGAGCATTGATACTAAACCCTAATAGAACTAAGATAAAAATAGGAATTTGAGTAACAGACAGGAATATAAAAATTACTTGCCATAACAAGGTGGAAATAATACAGCAACAAAATAATTGAGTGAAGGAAAAAGGATGAAGGTAGAATTGCTAGGCTTTTTGCTCAGTATAATATAATATCCCTTTTGCTTAAGGAATATAACTTGAGACACAACTCAAGTATTAGTAAAAAGAAATATAATCATATTTGACAGCACAGAGTAAAACATAAAAACATAATCTAATATTCTAAGGTTGAACAGTGGAGGAAAGGAAAGGGAGAGAAGGTACATGTACAGGCACTAATTTATCCTGATCGCAAGAGAGAGCTAATGCGTGCTGTCTAGAGAAACATGACTGCGAGCCCCACTGCAGACCAGCTGATCAGAATTACCATCGAAACATCCCCAGGTATATCATATGCACGTTAAAATCTGAGAATTGCCACCATAACAAATTATCACAAACTCAGTGGCTTGAAACAGCAAAAATTTACTCATACTTCTGGAGGCCAGAGATCTAAAATTCAGATGTCAGCAGGGTTATATATTCCTTCCAGAGGCTTCAGAGGAGAATCATGCCCTTGCCTCTTTCAGCTTCCAGAGGCGGTCTTCATTCCTCTACTTGTGGTTCTTGCCTGACATCAGTCTTGCATCAATCCAACCTGCTGCTTTCGCCTTCACATATCCTGCTACTACTTTGATCCCCTTGTGTAAGAACTCTTGTGATTCCATTGCATTAGGCCCACCAGATAATCCAGGACAGTCTCCCCATCTCAAAATCTTAACTTAATCACAGCTACAAAATTCATCTGCCATATAAAGTGACAGCTTCACTGGTTCCCAGGATCAGCACATTGACATCTTTAAGAGGTGAGGGCACCATCAGCCTACCACAAACTCCATTTCTTCAAGTCTCCTTCATCCATCCCCTCTCTCAGCAAATTCTACTTCCTCCTTAAGGTGGCTCTGGCTCAACGAACAGCAGGTGCCCTGGACTTATTTGTATAGATTTCACAGCACTTACCGCCGTGTCCTTTGATATAGTGATTGGTATATTGGTCAATCTGTCCTTTTTTTCTCATTCTACCTTCATTCTTACTAGATTACAGTTTCCTTGAGGGAAGAGTTTGGGTACATGCTTCCATTCCTACCCTCTGCTGAAGGCGCACATGCTGATTTCATCCAGGACTTCTTAATTGACAAATCCAGTGCTCACATTTGGGTTCATTTATTCATTCAACAAATAGTCACTCAACATCTATTATGTGCCAAGCCCGGTTCAGGACTCTAAGAATACAGCTGTGAGTAAAGGAGATGCAGTCCCTGACCTCCTATGGACACCCTGGAAAAGGAAATAAGTACCAGACGAAGAGATACACAAGCTGATTCCCAGTGAGGAGAGGAGTTATGGAAAAGGAAGGCCAGTCTTTCACTCGCCCTCTTTGCCAGCCTTGCCTATGGATCGTTGCCTCTTTCTTGAGAATCTCTCTTCCATAGTTTAGGGCACTGTGGCCACTAGTTCTCTTCCTGTCCTTCTGGGAGGTTTTGTTTTGTGCTTTCTTTCTAAAATTTGCTTTACTTTCGTGCTTTTTAAGTATTACTGATATTCATTTACCCATCCTCTGCACTCTTCTTCTTGTCTCCTTCATGCTAATATTCCCCAATTCTCTTTCTCCAGGCCTGACCCGTGCCCTGCCCCAGACCTCAATATCTAGTGGCCTCTGATCATTCCCACCCATTGGTATACCACAGGCATTTTAAGCTCAGCATATGCAAGAACGGATTTTTCTGCCCCAAATGCTTGTGTTAATCTTGCATTGCCAAGCTCAGTTGGGCTTCCAAGCTACAGACAGGGTGGCCGCCTTTTACTTCTCTTTCTCTCTTGCCTCCCACTTTAAACTTCACCAGAGCCTATCAGGTTTGCTTTCTAAATATCCCTCCATCAAAGATGCCTCTTCAGATTCTCATTATACCTTTCCTAGAATATTGCAAAACTTTCCTAACTGCTTCTCTTCACTCTAACATAATGCTCTTCCAAACCACTCTTCACACTTCTCCCAAAGTGATTTTCCTAAGACATAAACCTGACTGCTTTGTTTCTGATACAGAGTCCTCCAGTAGTTTCTGCATGACAAGGATAAAACAAAACTCCATATCATTTATAAGTCCTTGTATTCTAGCTTCATCTTTCTCTGCTTCTAACTTATACTATACCCCAACGCTGAAACTTCAGTGTCTTCCCATCAATTTTCTAAATTCACTGAGCTATCTAACTCCCCAGTCTTTGCATACACTATTTCCTTGACTAGAACACCTTTCCTCATCTCATTTGTTTTAGTGAACTAATCCCCTAAAACCTCATGTGGCCATTACTTATGCATTTAAATCCTCCCTGATCACCTGAAAAAAGAGGAAATAATAAAACCATGTTTTAATTCTTATACCTGCCTGTATTCATTTCTATAGCAGGGCCTTTGCACTTGATGTTTCCTCTTCCTAGAAGGTCCCCCCAGCCCCCACCCATTCTTCATACGATGGCTTTTTCTAATCATTTAGGTCTTTGTTCAAGTGTTATTACTCTCAGGCAGTCTCCAGTTCACTCATTTTAAGAGCAGCTCCACCACCCTAATCATTATCAGTACCATCCTTAGACCTGTGTTTTAAAGGGCCTTCTCCATGGTCATCTGGGATCCAGCACCAACTAGGGCTGCAGTATGATGGGCAGGAGAGAGAGGGAGGGTGGGGACTGAGCCCATACCAGACCTGGGTAGACCCCAGAGCAATTTCAATACTTCAGGGCATTTTTGAAACTTCTATTTCTTACACGGGGTCAATCAAATGCCCCAAAGAACTCTGAGTTGTGCTAAGAGGTATCCAATGGCTCCATATCCAGCCCTGGTTTCAGGAGGGCAGCCTACCCAGCAGATCACTCCAGCTGACTGGCACAATACTTTTGTCCTGGGGTCATGTGAAATGGGTCACCTGAATGGTACTGCCTCACGGATTTGGAATAACGCAAATTTTTCATGTATACATAGGTCCTATATAACCTGGGAATCATACTGCTCCTTCCTAGCACTTATACTGAAAGTATACTGTTTAACAGTTTGTTTATTTATCTATTTATCTATTTTCTGAGTAGTAAAAGTAAGTAGAACTATCTTGTTCACTATCAGATATTCAATGCTAAACAGTTTCTGGCACCAAAGTTATTGGGTAAATATCTGTTGAGCAGGTAAGTGTATGATTGCATGAAATAGGGTATTTAACTATAGACGTCTCTTCATCTCTAGAATATAAGCTCTCAAGATAAAGAATTTTGTCTTATTCACCTTGATCTTCAGACTGGCATAGTGGTTGCCATATATGAAGGCATGAAGTCAGTATCTTTGAATGCATAAATAAATGAATAAAATGAGTGAATGATGATGTATTATTTAGACTTGAGGTTCTTAACCTTGTCTTCACAGTTCTAATGTATAGATAAGGTCAAGAACCTCTAGTTCTTAAAAGCTCTTTTAAAACTTTTAAAAACTCCAATGCCCAAGGCCAGTTAAATCAGAGTCTCTAAGGAGGCATCACAGGCATGATTCCTTAAAACTCTCCAGAAATTTCAGTGTACAACCACGGTTCAGAATAGAGTGACCAGCCATCCAGATTTGGGCAGGACTAAGGCATCTCCCAGGATGTAGAAATTTCTGTGACAGTACCAGGCAAACTAGAATGGTTGGTTACCCTAGTTGAGAACCACTGATCCAAACTGTCATGTAGGACTGTTCTTGAGTGATATATTTTCAATTTTTGAAAAGTCAGGACCCATCTGTTTCGTGCTTTCACTTGACACTTATCCAATTTCATTCAGGCAGCTTATGTTGACCTCAATGACTGCTCTGCTCTGTGTTCTTCAGATTTGTGTGACTACTATTGACTTGGGTGACATCCAAATGTGTGGCATACAAATGGCAAAGGAAATGATTAAACCATTACAGCAGGTCAGCAAGGACCAGCAGAGCAGCTAAGCTTCCTTACCTGGAGGTAGCATAAAGTGCTGCTTTTCCAAATGCAATTCCAATGAGCCTTCACTTTTTATTCTCCTTCAAAATATTGACAGTACTTTCTGACATATCACTATTCATTGCTTATTTATGTCAGTTACCCTGGTATGAGCTTACAGTTCCTGCTGTTGTCTGAGGAAACAAGAAATACTTTTCTTAATGGAAAAATTCCTATGTAAATTGAATTAATATTAATCAATCCAGTTAGTATAATTCCTAATTAATTTAGCACACGTATGTGATTTCTACTGAACCCATCAACGTCCAGACACCAGAATCAGAAATACCCTTTGACTTGTGAAGGGAACACAGTACCAAAGCTCTCTAGGGCCTTGTTATTCATAGGGTGGCCCTGTATCAGCAGCATCACCTGGGAGCTAATTAGAAATCCAGAAACTCAGGTCCCACCCCCAGACCTACTAAATCAGAATCTTTAGAGGTGGGGCCCAAGAATCTGTGTTTTAAAAAGCTCTCCAGTTTGTTTGTATGCTTGTTCAAATTTGAGAAGGGCTCATCTAGAGAACACTTGCCTAGTTCTTCACATCATTATCTCAAAGCCCAGAGGGAAGAGGTCAGGTAAGCAGGGAAAAGAAGCATGTAGCACAGTTGTCCCCAAATCCTGCTTCACATTGAAAATACCTGGAGAACTTAAAAGTTATCAGCACCTAGGTTGCCACCCAAGGCACTATGATATCATTGGTTTGGGGCGTGACCTAGGCAAAGGGATGGTTTAAAAGATTCACATGTGATCCTAATGTACAGCAGAGACTGGGAATCACTGATGCAGCAGCCATATCCCCAGCTTCTTGCTTTGGGCCTCTGCTGCCAAAGAACCCAGACGAATGGGCAACATCAGCATTTTCTATCCCTCCTTCCTTCACAAACGTCAGAATCAGCAGTGACTCTGAATCTCACCCCTGGCATTATGAATGCTTATTCTGTTTCCTCTCTGTTGGTAGCTGTTTGATCTTTAACTTCTCTGGACCTCAGTATCATCTGTCAAATGGAGACAGTAAGAGCCAATTCCAAGGATTATTTGGGACTTCACATATGGTAACATGTGAATGTGCCAAATTTGCCATCCAAACCATCTGAGCCAGGTGAGAGCGTTACCTCTGTGCTGCTCCCCTGGTGGCACAGGGGGCATCCAGCAGCATGAAGTCGGGCACACGTTTAGGGATGTCTCATGCCCAGCACACCGAAGATATCAATGGACTGAAATAACCCTGTTTGCATGTGAGTTCATTTATATGATCTCATTTCAGTGTCACATCTCAGCTGGATAAACAGGATAACTCTTATTGTCCCTGTTTTACAGACGGTAAAACAGTGGTTTAGAGAGGTCCGGTGCCACACAGCAGCAAACGACAGACTCAGATCCTCTGACTATAACCCAGTCGTCTCTCCACCTAACCATCCGCAGTCTCACATCCAGCCACTTGGCAGTTTGCATTTTTGGACCGAGTACATTGACCTAGACCAGCTCTGTCCCAGTAGACCATTTCTATGATGCTAGAACTGTTCTGTATCTGCACACTCCAATTCAAAGGCCACCAGCCACATGTGGCTACTGAGCATTTTAAGTGTGGCTAGTATGGTGAGGAGTTAAGGTTTTAATTTTAATTAGTTTAGATTAGTCACGTATAGGGGCTTCCCTAGTGGTTCAGTGGTTAAGAATCCGCCTTGCAATGCAAGGGACACTAGTTCAACCCCTGATCTGGGAAGATTCCATATGCGTAAGTGCACCTAAGCCTGTGAGCCGCAACTCCTGAAGCCTGGGTGCCTGGAGCCCCATGCCCCACAACAAAAGAAACACCACAGTGAGAGGCCCATGCATTGCAACAAAGACCTAATACAACCAAACGTAAAATAAACTTGCTTTTCTCGCTAAGTCACTTCAATCGTGTCTGACTCTGTGTGACCCCATGGACTGTAGCCTGCCAGGCTTCTCTCTCCATGAGATTCTCCAGGCCAGAAAACTGGAGTGGGTTGCCATTTCCTTCTCCAGAGGATCTTCCTGACCCAGGGATCAAACCCAGGTCTCTTATGTCTCCTGCATTAGCAGGCAGCTTCTTAGCACTAGCACCACCTGGAAGCCCTATAAAAAAATAAGTAAATCTAAAAATAAAACGTTCCCTGTAGATAGTGCAGCGCTAGTGACAGAGTATGGAGAAAAATGGGAAACTTAGAAGTTTTCAGTGGTTTGTTCTCACAAATCAAAGTACACCTCAGCCACTTTTTTGCCTTTCTCTTAAAAGATCTTAACTCTTTTTCAGTGGAGTGTTAAAGCTGGCTCACTAGTTGATAAGTGCACCATCACTATGCAATATACAATCCAAATCCTTGAAACCTGTGATTGGCCAGGGAAAACAACATGTATTGTAGAGCAACGCTTCTCAAACATCAGCGTGCACAGGAATCACCTGGGATCTTGTTGAGTACAGATGCTTATTTAATAGGTTGGGGTGGGGCCTGAGGTCCTGCATCTCTAACAAGTACCCAGGTGATGCGGCTGCTGCTGCCCAGGGGCCACCCCTTGACTAGAAAAACTGTAGAGCAGTGATCAGGTTAATAGTGTCTTCCTTACCCCTGGGGGCATCTGGCAACGTCTGGAGACATTTTTGATTGTCATGACTTGGTGGAGGAGGTGATGTTGGCATCTGTTGGGTTAAGTCCAGAGATGGTACTAAATGTTCTACAACATATAAGATGCTATAGTTATCCTGCTCAAAATGGCAATAGTGCCAAGTTTGAGAACCCCCACTATACACCTTCCAGGAAGAGGAGGTGGATTGGAGAGTGATGGAGCAGGTCTTCTTGGTATAATAACTGACTGTGTTCTCTCTCTCTTCTGCTTTTGTATATGCAGGAGCCAACGCCTCAGCCCCAGACCAACTGAGCTTAGCTTTAGCCTGGAACAGAGTGGACATCGCCCGCAGTCAGATCTTTATTTATGGGCAACAATGGCCGGTAGAGTATATGTCATCACCCCTGAAAAGCACGCTTGCTTGGGCAAGGGTATTTGTTTAAGGTATCTCTGAGAGCGACTCCAGAAACCACTGCTTTCTCTTTAAGGTAGAAATATTCCTTTGTAGCTGTCCTCGGCTCCCTTTCTTATATTTAGGAAAACACTGCCACCTGGTGGTACAACACCAAATGTTGCAAACATTTCCATCTCTCTCGCATGGCCTTTGGTAGCAATGTTTAGCTGCAACTAATGCTATTTCTTTTATATGCCTGAAAATACATATATGAAACAAAATTGTGTTAATTAAAATTAAGAAAGGAGTGGAATTATCAGTTTGTTTCTGGTTGTCCTGGAGGTTGCTACTGCCACATGATGGCACCCCAGGCTGGTATGGAACCGGATCACACAACAGGATGCAGGATTTGCAGGCTTCCACGTGCAGGTGCCATCTGGTCCTGGAGGCTGAGCACAGGTCCTCCCTGTACCCAGGAACAACACAGAGGCGACCAAAGCTTTATATAACCGTTCTTGGTTTATTCCCTCAATTGGGACTACCAAAAATAAAAACTTGGAAAATTGGCCATTGGCTGGTGTATGCCTGTATCCCCAGGAGACAGCCAGCAATCTGGAATTTGATTCTTGTGCCTGGAATCACTGAAGGAAAACACCCCATGTACAGGTCTTTTTCAACTCTCTCTGTCCCAGAGAGCTTCTGACTGAGATTGAAATCCTGGCTTCCTTTAGTGCCAGTGGATTACTAGTATAGAAAGATTTGTCACAGAGTTTCTGAGAAATTTTGTGAAAGAAATTAAATAAAACCTAGTAAACAGAGCAAATGACCTAAATAGTTACTGAGTCTCCGTGTAGAAATTGGCAAGATGGAGGCAAGGTAATTATACTTAACTGAAAAAAGAAAAAGAAAAAAAGCAGTCTACTTTCTGGTCTGTTTATTAGATCCCTCTTCTTGAGTCAGTCAGGAATCTAATTTAGAGCCTAAGGAAGATGAAAATGAAGATAGCAAAATACTCACTTTGGCACTTTAGTGGTTTTGTAGAAGTTTGGTTAGAGAGCTGGGAGAGGAAAAGCCTTGTAAACCCTGAACCTTCTCAGAATCTAGAACAAAGAAGAGTTTTCGAGGAGAAAAAACATAGCTTTTAGAACTAGAAAGCCCTGTGTTTTGTTTGCAAAGACAAGCCCCAAAATACAGGAGAGAGTGTGGGTGTCCCAAAGTAAAACTGAGATACTCTTGCTAGCATGTTCTTGGAGGTGCTAAAGGTTTACCAGATGTCAAAGACATCCATTTCTAAAGTATTCAGGAAAATGCCAGAAAATTGCATCCTTAGACCTTAGGGCAGACTAACTCAGTGACTTGATTTGCAGGTGGGGTCTCTGGAGCAAGCTATGTTGGATGCCTTAGTTCTGGACAGAGTGGATTTTGTGAAATTACTTATAGAGAATGGAGTAAGCATGCATCGTTTCCTCACCATCTCCAGACTAGAGGAATTGTACAATACGGTAGGACCAAGCTAAGCACTTTTTATTTTCTCTACTTTTTTTTTGTTTTACCTTCTCCCGCCCCCAACATGAATGTGAGTCCCTGCCTTCCCCTCCAAATGCATGGATCATTTTCCACAAATGCTCCCTTGGACAACAAACACCAAGTCACCAGAAATCCACTTGTTTTAACTGCTCAGTTGTCAGCATCTAAGAGACAGAAAGTTACATGATCACCAAAAGGTAATGTTCTCAGGTCCTTTTGCAAAACTACAAGGCTCTGGAAATCAGAACATACTTAGTTCTGTAAACCCACAGTGTGTGAGGCAATCAGCAGAGCAGGACTGATTTAACTCCAACCATCAAAGGAGGCCAGTTAACTATCCTGCACCATCTTGTTATCCTCAGCACTATGAAGTTCATTCACTGCAGTATAACAGGATAAAATGTAAAAACTTCTTGTTTGGAGTTACCCAGCAAGATTTTGTTGCTTTGTTTTTATAACAATTTGTTAATTCATTCACTGGGGATATCAAGAAGTAATCAAAAGAAAAACTGCTATTTATGAAGTTTTTGAGAGTATTCAGTGAGTTAAGTACATCAGCTCTGAGGTGATATTCAGAAAAATCCAATGAAGTTTAAAGAATGGATATTGTTTCCCTCCATTTTATAGATGAATAAACTGAGGCCAAAAAGAGAATTGGCTTATTCAAGATCTCAAAGTTTCTAAGTAAAACAAAGGAGCCAGTATTGAACCCTCATTTGTCACAGTGTTCCTTTGTCCCACCACCCTCAGCACTAATGAGATGGAGCTTATTGACCTCTCCCCAGCCAGAGGCAGGGATTAGCAGCTGCCACCCTGGCTGTATAAGATTCCCACTGCGGGAAGTAGAAAACAACTTAACAGAGTGGCCCCACACTTCTGTTTTCTCTACAGTATTTTTTCAGCTCAGCATACTAAGGCTTTCAGTAATAATGGGCCAAAATGGCAGAGTGGAGGCCTAGCCTTTTTCCTCCACAAAGATCAGCAATTAGACAGCTACTCACAACAAAGACAGCTCTAGGAGAGCTCAGGAGCCCAATTAAGAAAACTTCAGCAAAACAGTGGAACCAAAAAAACCTGAAAATAACCACACAAAAAAGAGAAGAACAGCTTCTTTGTGCCTGTATCCCCCTGTCCCCCTGAGGCTGGCACTGCTCAGTGCCAAGAGGAAGCTCCTCGGCTAGAAGGAGCTCCCCCCTCTGGAAAAGAGAGCAGTGAGCCTTTCAGAGCACCACACAAAGGATTCGCCCTACCCAGAGACCTGCAAATCTGAGACATTCTGTGATGGCCGGGAACACAGTATCAGCCAGGCTGACAGCTGAGTGACCACAGTTCCCAGTGGCCTGCTTTCTAGAGGACCCTGGCAGCTTCCACTACTGAAGAAACCAGTGGCCAGCAAAGCCTCCACAGAACCCTGCAGACTTCACTGTTTTTTGCTCTACAGATACTTGCATTCATAGACACCAGTCACCTGAGCCCCTCACCACACCCTCCCCTCTCAACCCTGCTGGATCCTAGGGTCTACCCCAGTGGCCAGCCCAAGCCTCTGTGGCTACATAATTTTAAGAATCCAGCCTAGACCCTCACAACTGTCTGCCGCTACTGTGCACACTCTGAAAGCTAGCATCTCCAGCCAGGTGCCCACACACGGCTGGGCTGACAGCCAGCACCACTGCCATGGAAGTGCAAGGCCCTAGAACTGTGAGACCCGGGCCACACGAGTGCACGCCCGCAGACCTGTCTCCTGACTCTCACCTGCACCACCAGGCTCACCTGCAGCTGGCCCCGCCGGCTGCGCACCTACACGTCCCGACCCTGCTCCCTTCTCTGGCCTCTACTCCCACGCACACAGCCAGGGGGAGACCCTGCAGCTGCAGGGGTGCATGCCAACAGTCAGAGCTTCTAAGGCTGCCTGTGGGCCCAGCTCCCTCCCTATCTTCTGTTACTGGCCTGCATACTAGGGTTGCTTTCCAAGAGCTGCTTAGCTGTCCCCTGCATCCCACTGGCCAGACCTTAGCCACTGGCCTACACTGGTCTACATGCATTCACAGTAACACCCTGCAGCCACAGTAATGCATGCTGACAGCCAGGGCCCTGTATCTGCCAACGCACCTGCAGCTGGCCCCAGCCCTTGCTGTTAGCCCAGGCTTCTGACACTGCATAGATGTTTGCAGCTGGCTCCCACCATTATACAGGCACCTGCGGCTGGTCCCCGCAGCCAAATGTGTGCACGTACCACTGACTCCAGCCACCACCGCTGCCTGTTCTGGCCCCCAGCTGCTGCTAGTCCTGTTGAAAAGCCCAACAGCCCTTGCAGCCTTGCAGAAACACAAGACTAAACAAAGTCTGCAGTTAGGAAAAGGGAGGAGATAACACAGGGCAGAAATAAATGAAAGAGACTAGAAAAACAATTTAAGAGATCAATGAAACAAAGAGTTTATACTTTGAAAAGATAAGCAGTTGATAATACTTTCACTAGAATTACCAAAGAAAAAAAGAAGTCTGAAATAAATAAAATTATAAATGAAAGAGAACACATTACAATTGATACCACACAGACACAAAGGATCGCAAGAGACTACTATGGACAGTTATATGCCAACAAATAGAAATGGATAAGTTCCTAGAAACATACAACCTACTAAGTCCAAGTCTAAAAAAAAAAAAACCAGAAAACTTGAACAAATCAGTAATAAATAATAAGATTGAATCAGGAATCAAAACTCTCCCAACAAAGAAAAGCAGAGGACCAGATGGCTTCCCAGGTGACTTCTACCAAACATTTAAAGAATTAACTCCAATTATTTTCCAATTCTTCAAAAAATGAAGAGGAGGGAATGCTCCCAAACTTATTTTATGTGGCCAGCATTACCATAATGGCAAAGCCAGATAAGGACACTGCAAGAAAATAAAACTACAGGTCAATATCTCTGATGAATATAGATGCAAAATTTCTCAACAAAATACTAGCAAACCAGATTGAAGTACATTAAAAAGATCATATTCCATGAACAAGTGGGATTCGTCCCTAGGTGCAAGGATGGTTCAACATGTACAAATTAATAAATGTGATACATTACATTAATAGAAATATAAAAACCATATGATCATCTTCATGGATACAGAAAATATATTTGACAGAATTCAACACCTTTTCATGGTAAAAACTCTTAACAAACTGAGTATGAAAGTAATACACCTCAACATTTTAAAGGCCACATATGACAAACCCATATATGCCTTTGAAATTGATGCTTTTGACCTGTGGTGCTGAGTAAGACTATTGAGAGTCCCCTGGACCACAAGCAGATCAAACCAGTCAATCATAAAGGAAATCAGTCCTAATTTGGACTGATTGGAAGTCCAATCAGTCCTGATTGGAAGGACTGATCCTGAAGCTGAAACTCCAATACTTTGGCCACTTGACGCAAAGAACTGACTCACTAGAAAAGATCCTGACTCTGGGAAAGATTGAAGGCAGGAGAAGAAGGGGACAACAGAGGATGAGGTGGTTGGATGGCATCACCAACTCAGTGGACATGAGTTTGAGCAAGCTCCAGGAGTTGATGGACAGGGAAGTCTGGCATGCTGCAGTCCATGGGGTTTCAAAGAGTCAGACATGACTGAGCGACTGAACTGAACCGAACCTCATACTCATTAGTGAAAGACCAAATGCTTTCCCTTTAAGATGAGGAAAAGGACAATGGTGCTCACTCTTACCACTGCTCTTCAACTTGGTACTGGAAGCCCTGACCAGAGAAACTGGGCCAAGAAAATAAGAAGAAATAAAAATTTTCATCTAAATTGAAAAGAATAAAATTTCTCTGTGGATGACAGCATCTTGTACACAGAAAATCCTAAAGACTCCACAAAAAAAAACCAAAAACTGTTAGAACTAATAATTCAGTAAAGTTCAGTATACCAAATCCACATACAGAAATCAATTGTACTTACATTCACTAACATTGAACCATCTGAAAAAGAAAAAATAATTCTGTTTAGCAACAATAAAATACTTAGGAATAAATCTAAAGAAGTGAAAGATCTATACATCAAAAACTGTAAGACACTGATAAAAGAAAGTGAAGAAGGCATAAATAAGCGGAAAGCTATTTCATGTTTATGAATTGGAAGTGTTAATATTGCTAAAGTGTTCATACTACTACAAACCATTTATAGATTCAATGTAATTGTGATGGCATTTTTCATAGAAAGAAAAAAAATCCTAAAATTTGCATGGAACCACAAAAGACCCTGAATAGCCAAAGCAGTCATGAGAAAGAAGAACAAAAGTGGAGACATCACACTTCTTGATTTCAAACTATATCACAAACGTGCAGTAATCAGAACAGTAATATTGGCAATAAAAACAGATATATAGACCAGTGAAACACAAGAGCCCAGCGATAATCCCATGCATATACAGTTAACCAATGTTAGACAAGGGAACCAAATATAGAAAACAATATGGAAGTTCCTTAGAAAACCGGCACTGAGGCATGGGGGAAACGAGCAGATACGGCCAAAGGGTACAGATGTTCAGTTATAAGATGAATGCCTTTCAGGGATCTAATGTATAACATGGTGACTGTAGTTCACAGTACACTGTTTTATATTTGAAACTTACTATGAGATTCGGATCTTTAATGTTCTCACCATAACAACAACAAAATGATTACTGAGTTGAAGAATATGTTAACTAACCTTATTGCCATAGACATTTCACAATATATCCAAGCATCAAATTATCACATTGTACACCTTAAACTCACACAATGTTCAGTTCAGTTCAGTTTAGTCGCTCAGTCGTGTCCGACTCTTTGCGACCCCATGATTCGCAGCACGCCAGGCCTCCCTGTCCATCACCAACTCCCAGAGTTCACCCAAACTCAGGTCCATCGAGTCAGTGATGCCATCTAGCCATCTCATCTTCTGTCATCCCCTTCTTGTCCTGCCCCCAATCCCTCCCAGCATCAGAGTCTTTTCCAATGAGTCAACTCTGCATAAGGTGGCCAAAGTACTGGAGTTTCAGCTTTAGCATCAGTCCTTCCAAAGAAATCCCAGGACTGATCTCCTTTAGGATGGACTGATTGGATCTCCTTGCAGTCCAAGGGACTCTCAAGAGTCTTCTCCAAAACCACAGTTCAAAAGCATTAATTCTTCGGCACTCAGCTTTCTTCACAGGCCAACTCTCACATCCATACATGACTACTGGAAAAACCACAGCCTTGACTAGACAGACCTTTGTTAGCAAAGTAATGTCTCTGCTACACAATGTTACATGTCAATAAAATTGGGGAGGAAAGAATAATGGGGTTTTCAATAAATTAAAATACAGAACTGAATGACCCTCATATGAATAAAGAATCAAGGGAGTAGGGTGATTTATTTCAACTACTGAAAAGAAGTAAGTAGCAAAGTTATAGATCAAGAAAGGCCAAGAGATTTCATCACTCCAGTCAATGGTAATCAACTATCCCTGGAGTACTCTATTGAAAAGGATTATGGGACAATGATAGCCTCAGTGAAAGAATAGCTAACATTTATTGGGTGCTATAAGTTATAGAAACACTTATAAACACTTCATCATTTAGTCCTAACAAAAACCCTACTGGATAAGTGGTATTATTAAGACTGAGACACAGTTAAGCAGTTTGCCCATGGTCACAGCCGGTAAGCAGCAGGGCCAGGTTTGGAGACAAGCATTCTGACTCCAAAGTTTGAAGGTTTAATCCCTGCAGAATACTGTATCCCTCAGTGGAAAAAGAGTTCTGATGAGTATGTCCGCCTCGAGGGGCCAGTAGTTGAGGCAGTACACAGGGATTGTCTTGAATACTTGAATGTGTTCCAACAGTGCTTAAGGATTTACCATCACTGTTCAAGATCTTCCAACACAGTCACTAGATTTAGCAAATAAAAATATAGAATTCCTTGTTAGATGTGAATTTAAGAAAAACAACATATAATTTTTAGTATGTCTCAATTATTGCATGAGACAGACTCAAAATTATTCATTGTTATTGGTCAAAATGTACAAATTTCCAAATTTATTTATAAAATAAGTCATGAGAATGTAATGTACAACATAGTGACTATAGTTAAGAGAGATCTTTATGGTCCTTAGCACAAGAAAAAAATTGGGAATTATATATGGCGACAGATACTAAAAAGACACTGTAATGATCATTTTGCCACATATGCAAATAACAAATCATTTACATTGTATGCCTGAAACTAATATGTTATCTGTCAGTTATACCTCTATTTAAAAAGAAAAAGATGAGAAAACATAAAAACAGAAGAAGTTGTAAATCAAAAGATTAAGAGATGTAGTTACATTTAAAACTTTCAATTTGATACATAAAAAAATACATGAATACAAAAGAGAACTACCAAATAGACCATCAATATGACAAAGAAAAAAACAGCTCAACATTAAGAATAAAATGAATGAAAGTTAAAACAAATAAAAAGAAATTATTCATTGTCTATCTGGAATTCAGATTTAACTAGGCATCCTCTATTTCATCTGGAATTCCTATCCTAAAAGACAAGAGGATAGCAAACCACTTACTTCATTTTAGCCTTACCTTAAGCAAACAAGCTTTTTTTTTTTTCCCCGCACAATGGCAGAGTTGAATGTTATGATGAAGACTGTTTGGCCCACAAGTCTAAGATATTAACCATCTGGCTGTTTACAGGAAAAGTCTGCCAAGCCCTGCTTTAGCCAGTGTCTCATTCATTATGTTTAATAAACAAGTTGCAATTGGCAATGTGCCAAAGTATAATTCTAAAGCACTAAATTGGCCCTTGTGTCTCCCCCTGCTCCACAACTAGCCTCTTGAATGATGTTTTGACCCAGCTGTCATCAGAGTTGATGGCCTGTTTTGCAAAGTTTGAACCTAGAACCTCAAATGCTTTTTCTTGAGGAGCCACAATCCCAAAACCTGCCCCTGTGTTTGTTTAGCAAAGATAGGTACAACTGAGCAACTAGAACAAGGTTCATCTTGATGAACTATCCCTCCACCAGCCAAAACCCTTCCCTCCAGATCCTTCTTTCCTTGCCAATGAGAGCCCCTGACTAGCAAAACCATTTGATTCTTCTTTATTGCTTTCAGAGACATGGGCCCTCAAACACATTGTACCACTTGGTCAGGGATGTCAAAAAGGTAAGAACCCTCTGGACTGCAGGTCGGAGGCCCTGTCTTGACTGCTTCTGTGGTTAGAGAGTGCCTGTTCTGCATGGGCTGCCAGAGTAGACCTGTCCCTGTCAGAGCCCCTCATCTCTGGGCATGGTGTGCGCCTTTGTCTTTTAACTCTGAGACATCTCTGCTTCTAATGCAACTGCAGTTTTATTGCCAGTCTCTGTGGTTTTAGATGCTTTCATCGGACATAATGCTTTGGGGTAGTGAAACTCTAGGCTTTCCCCCCATGCTGTGTGGATTTATGCCATTACCTGTATTTTTCCACGTGCTCCTCACGTTTGGGGAGCTCATTTCCATGCCATCCAACCGACCATGAAAGGCTTATTTATTTACTAGCTCCTGATACAGTGTATCACTGCCACATCTAGTATGACACGTACGCATAAGCATAGCTCAGAAAGTCTCAGCAAAACAGAGACTACGACACAAATATAATTCCATTCTGTTAACACTTTATTTTCTCCAATATTTTTTTTTCACATTCACCATCCAGTTTGATGGAGGTGGGGGAAAGTCAGTTGGTTTGGGTCTAGGAGGTTTATTCCCAATTTAGAAATGAGGTTGAAACACAAGGAGGTGAGAACTATCTTGAGTGGTTAGTAAGGAGCTAGAATTAGAACTCAGATCCTTTAATAATCATTATTATTAATTAGAGAAGGAAATGGGAACTCACTCCAGTACTCTTGCCTGGAAAATCCCATAGATGGAGAAGCCTAATAGTCTATAGTCCACGGTGTCGTAAAGAGTCGGGCAAAGTAGTGGTACCTAAGGTTTAGTGATGACTAAGTGTATGACATTAACCTGCGCTTTCTATGTGTCTTAGCTTACTTTATCTTCACAAAAATCATACGAAGTAATTATTTTACTATATTATTTTTATTATATAGTGTTATCCCCATTTATAGATGAAAAAATGAGGCATAGGGAGGTTACATTTAATCCTAACCAGTTGGTTGTTCTTTTGCCCTTTCCAAGGTAGCTTCAATTCTGAACCCTTGACCGGCTTCCCAGAAAATGACATTTTCATTCCAAAAGTTAAGAATAAGCGGTGGGACTTCCCCTACCTCATATACATGCACAGACGCACACACACACAAGTATACCCACCTACCAGCTGGTCTCAATTCTTTGCCGAAGTCCATAGGACATACTCAAAAAAATCTATAAAGTGAGGTTAAAAAGTAAGAGTACCACTTCTTCATCTCATAGGAAGTCATAAGCTAGAACTACCCTTTGGGTGTCCTGTAGTCACTTACTAATTTTTTCCTTTGAAAGGCCAAGCAAAGGCCCTGAGGCTACTTATAATACACTATTAACCAGTTGGACTTTGCTGGTAATGAGTAAAGGGTACAAAAAGCCTTCTTCTGATGGCCCTTAGAAACTTTCCTCTCACCTCCATACAATCCTACTGAAAATTTTCTCATCTGTGCGAGTGAGTGAAGCCTGTAGTTCCTTCAAGCAAGGGAAATAGAGGCTGTGCCATCTGTACATTTTACCAAGATCACACCTTTCCAGAGCTTGCCCCATTTCAAGCCATAAGCGTACCTGTCCTCAACAAACTCATTTCTCTTTTCCTCAAGTTTTCCTATTTAGTTTAATTTATCTTGGATTAAAATTGCCTGGAAACTAAACAAAAGGAAGTATCTCAGAAGATAAGGTATACACACCTAGCATATATTCTTTGTCAAGGTACTTGTTGCTCATGTTCAATAACATGTTTTAGTTTTTCTGAAATTATAAAAAGTAAAATATCCCCCTTACCTTAATCTAGTCTGTGTCCCTGAAGGAATTATGAGGCTCTCTGAAGAGACAGCTGTGCGTCTGTCCTTCAGCCCCAGTCACTGGCCAGTCCAGGCCTTCAAAGTTGCTCATCTGCCTCTATCACCCAGTTGTTTTGCTCAATTTTCAGAGATTTTTATAGTTAGGTTCTACTGAATCTAAATGATCAAAACCTCTCCTAATAGGTTCTCTTCCTCTTTCTTTTTTCTGAAACCCTATTAACTGCCTCTTATATTTGCTGACATTTAGTAGAAGACATGTAGAGTGTTTTTAAGGTATGGTTTTATTTAACTTCTTAGCTAAAGGTGTACCTCAAAAATAATATAAACTCACTAAAAAGGACAGGATGGTAAGAATTTGGGAGGAAGGACTATCAGTTAAGAGCAGTTTTATTTCTCTTTCAAATGTGATCCCAATACCAGAGCAAGAATATAGCTATATAAGGATTCATTTGTTTACTAATTTAGTAATGGGGAAAAAATGATAACAGATCACTCAAGATTGTACTGAACTTACTTAGAAACACTTTTTCTTGAGAAAAAGAGACTGCCAGTGTGGCTGGGAGAAATGAAAGCCTTTGTCTAGTTTCTTCTCTTGGGAAGAAATCGGGGCAGTAAATGCAGACTCCATTTATTTCTATGATAAAGGTGAGTGTCTGACTACTGGAGAGCAAGAAAGAATCACAATGGTAGTCAAAGGGCTGGCAGTGTCTACGTTTTATGGGTGAAAGGAGCTACAAATGAGGTTTTTCTGTTTGCGTTCTTTTTTAAGAAGTGAATAAGAAAGAAATTAATATTGACGCACATCTTCTTCAGAAGGTTTCAGATGACTTCCAGCAATTTATGCCAATAAGATATGCAAAATCTACAAAGATGAGTTTTAAAATGCTAAGAAAATCTTGATCAGTTCAAACAATTTTCAAAATTAAGGAACATAATAATTAGCATACACTTGTGCTTTACAATTACAGGACCTTATGTACATATTAGTTGATTTAATCTATTATGACAAAAAAATTAATCAGTAAATGATAATTACAAAATGAATGCTGTTCAAAAGTTAGAAACACAGCCCAGACCTTAAACATAATGTTTAATAATCTGTCTATTAAATGTAAAAAACATTTATGAACCCAGAAAATACATTTAGGAATTATCATGCCATCATTAAGTTAACCAGGTTATCTCCAAGTCCAGCTGTCCTTTGAAATCAACAGAATTGAATGTGGTGAATTTGAAGCTAGTTTCAAAATCTCAAATTACTTCTATCAAGAGAGCAGTCTAAGAGTAGTGAAGTAGAGTTAGTATTCCACATCAACCAGAAATTTAAGATGATACCAGCCAACCCAGTTCGCTGAGCCATTTTCGTGCATAATCCATTGGATGTACCAATGCTTTCATATTAAACCAGAGTGGCCTGAGTCTGTCTGCTTTTCCATGAAATCTAACTTGCCATTTTAGTAGCTGTCTGCTCAATTTGTGCCTCTGTATGTTTTAGAGGTAGTTTTTCTTTCTTAAATTAAATGTACTAATACTTCAGATTACGTGAATTATCCCTCTCCATAAAGAAGGGTGATATTTGAACATTATATAGGAAGAGAGGTGAAATTATGATAATAAAATTCATCTATATGGGAATCAAGACCCAGCGCTTTGCAGGATTTTAAAGTAAAAGCATTTCAGACACACTTTGGTAAAGAAAGGACGTTTTCATAACTCCATTGCTAGATTTGTGCAAATTTACCAAAGCATTCTTAATTTTCTAAAGAATGGTTGCCCAGTTTACTGCCATGCCATACATTGAGGGAGTGTCCTCTTTTCCCATGAATTTTCACCAGGATGGTCTTTTCCCCAATCTCCCTGAGTAAATCTCACAACCAGCTATCATGTTATACCTTGCATATATCAGAAGGAAACAGTCTTCTTTGAAGGCTTGTTATAAGTTTCAAAGAAAGTTTCCCAAACAGCTGAAATCTGATAGTGATATCATGAATTGACATCTGAAAAAACAGAGTGCATTTAGAAAAGCATATCTAATAAATAAATTCAAATTATTCTTTTAATTAAAAGACATCCTTAGGCATGGCACAGATTAAAATTTAGCTTCAGAGTCGTGACTCATGGCATGAAAAAAGACAACATTTTCAAGTTGTCAAATTTACGTATCTATGGATCAAAACCTCTCTATTTTACTCTCTGGATCAAATTATTTGAATCCTGTGGCTTGCTATGTGTTGTTAAGGCATGAAATGGGAAATAAGTGTTCAGGTTTTACCAGTTATCAAAGTAATTACCAAAAAAGGGGAGCAGGGAATAACAGAAACAGCAGGCAGAATGAATATTACTTCAGTATATCAATTTCCTGTTTGAAAAGGAACCGAGCAAAGGAAGGCTCCTCCAGAGGCGTTTGGACATTACCTGTGGAATACTAGGTGGCATTTTTTCTACCTTTTTTTTTTTTCTAAAAAGGAAGTGGATGTTATGAGAACAACCGCATCCCTACCTAACCATTTACCCTCCCTTTTCTCTAAGTTTCTATCTCTACTAATCAAATTCCAGGGATTATTGGAAACTGCATCAACTCTGCAAGCTCTGGCAGGTCTTTGCTCAGTGACCTGGCAGCAGAGATATAAAAGCAGCCTGCCAGGTAGTGATCAAACAACTGAACCTTTAGAAATAGGACCTTGAAGTAACTGTGTCCACATTGCCTGTTTCAGAGCGCAAACTGAACCAAGTACAGAGAGACCCCCTCATTGCCTTGGGTTACGTGACCATCGCCCTCTGGGGGTCAAACAGAATTCAGGCTAGTTCCTTTCAGACCATCACTCAAAGCTCAGTAACCCAGAATAGTCACAGAATCTTTTCTCCTGCTTCAGACCAGACTGTACAAAAATCACTCTGAAATAATCAAGCTTTATATAAGAAGTCTTTAGGAAAACTATATTCTATCACCTGTTTTGGTAGTGAGTAAACCTATCAGCCCTTTATGAATTTGCATAAAATTCTGTAAAACATCACCAATGTTTATAGAATATTTGCAAAAACATGTTGCCCCTTAAATTTTTTTATTTATTTTGAATTTTACTATCATCTCTTTCCTGACAACCCACCCTTGCATCTCAAAAGCATAAATATTATCATTCAATATTGGTCTTCAGGCAATATTGATTCTTGTTCTTAGAATACAAACTGATGTTCACACATGGTTTCTCAAAACAAAATATATAGGTAGTAGGCTCACTATTACCCACATTTTAAATTTAGAAAATTGTTACAAGGTTTAAAAACAGGCACAAATTCATAGACTCACTATGATTGCTGTTTAGTCGCATTATAATAAACCTTTGTTGAGGCGGGGTAGGGGGCGGGGTGGGGAGGGGTCCTAAAACCTGGCACTTGGGCATTACAGACTATAAAGGACATGGAGTTCAGCCCCTTTTACTGGGAAGAAAACTGAGGCCTTGAGGGAAAGTGGATGATTTGTGAAGGATGGACAGAATCCAGAGCAGCTGACATGCAGCCAGTGCTCTTTCCCCTGCCAGCCTCACGGTGCCAAGGAAAATAGCACAGATGGGGTGAGCCTCCTCTGCAAGTCACTCTTGCAGGAGCCAAATGCGCAGAAGATGAGGCTGACCTGCACGCCCCAAGTAGCTCTGGGGCGCTGCTAATCACAGCCTCACATGACTGTCCAGTAAGAGCCAGACCATGTGGAAACGGAAATCTTGTTAATGTGCCCAAAATAACGGAGAAAAAGGGTTGCACAGGTAATATTCCTAAATTCAGTTTAGCACTTACCTGGAAAGGACAATACAAAAGTTACTATCTTAAATCTTTCTCTAAGTTCTGTTTTAAAGGAACCGGATGATTTGGTCTTTCTTGATAGCCTGAGGATAGCTAGAGCTCTCCCACCCAGGAATGACTGGGTGGAAATGTTACTGAGAATATAATACTGAAGAACCCCAAATTGAGACTTGATCCCAAATACAGTGATTAATTTCAGTGTTTTACTTATTCACATTTTTACCCCCCCCCAAAATATCTTTAATGCCTACCATACACCAAGCACTGGGAATGTGAAGATAAATAAAACAATTAAAAATAGGAAGTTAGAAGTTTGATGGTAGGATACAGTTGGCCACCTCTGATTCTGAATCCCTTCCAGATGATTGCTCTTGCCCATAGGAAAGCTCAGAAAGGATAACTGAGACCCACCTTCAAAAGCTAATTTCCTAGTGACAATGATTATCTTCGTATACTTTGAATTTCCCAATGCTGCTGTGTAACCCCATCTGAACTTTATGTAGTAGACTCAGAATCACCTGGGCAGCCCATAAAGTGCACAGCATCTCATACTGGAAGCAAGACAGGGTCCAGACCTTTACAGTGTCATATTTTCCTGGTGGTTCAGATGCCACAAGGCTAGGAAACTACCACTACTGCTATGAGCTCTTTCCATGAAGCAGCAGGAATTTCACATAGCATCCTGAATGGATCCTCACTTAAGACAAATCCCAAAGTGGATGCAGGCCTCCGGCTCCTCCAAAATAAATCTAAGAATACAGCGTGCCAGGCTTCCTCACATGTGGTACCTCTACCATTCATGGTACAGAGCACATTTCTACACCAGGGAGCTAAACCATTCAGACAGTGAGATTTGATCAGCTGTACCCTTTGGAACTCACTGTGAACTCAGAATTTCCCACAAATAGCTAATTCTTCCATCACCTAACAAAGCAAAGATTTTCCTCAGGCTACACAGAAGTCCCTTTGAAGTAGAAACCAATAATGAGGAGATAATAATAATAACTCTTCTGTTTCTGCATCTATATGTACAACATTAAACTTACACCATAGCTCTAGATCTTTAAGAAGCACTATTCTCTGAAAGAAAATATGAAAAACCTTTGTAATTTTGGAGAAATATTCTATTGATAAAACTTTTCTTATTTCGCCCCTCTTTCTTCTTTAAACACAAGTGATGTTCATAAAAGTCTTTGTCATAACATCCATCACGCTCTCCTTTTATTAAAAGGGTGCCACTTTTTAAAAAATTGTTAACAGAAGTTTTGTATAAAGGATATTCAAGGTCTCAGCATATTTCACCTGATGCAGTCCCTGGTAATAACAACTACTTTCTGGAAGGAGTCTTCACTTAGTGAATGTGAAGAAATAAATGATCAGCAAGAGGCCAGTAACAGGCCTGGGTCTGAGGCAGAGCAGTGAGGAGGTCTGGGGGAGCATCTGGGAACCTAGTTCCTTAGTGGCTGGGAGTGGTAGAATTTGCCATTTGTGTTTCTTTCTGCTACACTGGTGTTTTTTTCTCCCCAGCTGAAGACTTGAATAAATATTTTGATTTTCTGTTATTGCCGACGATTACTGCATCTTCTTATTTAACTTATGTCTTCTTTCCAAGCGAGAATATCCAGGTTTCGGTTGGATCTATTTTAAGGTGAATTGATTAACCAGCATAATAATACATTCATATGTTTCTTTGTAATTATTATTATTATTATTTTAGTCTAAAATAGTTACAGAACACACGGAGTAGAATCCCTAGTAAACCCCGCTGTCTCTCGGATGTGTGTGTGTTCCGTTCTTCCCTGGTAGGGGAACCTGCCCCCAGACTACAGAATCAGCCTGATCGACATTGGCCTGGTGATCGAGTACCTGATGGGAGGGGCTTATCGCTGCAACTACACGCGCAAGCGCTTCCGGACGCTCTACCACAATCTCTTTGGCCCAAAGAGGGTGAGGCTGGCTGCAGTTCTATTTCCTGGATTCTGGGGAGGTCTAGGATGCAGTAGATTTGGAGTGTGGCTGCTTCCTTGTCTGCAAGGGGGAAATCGGATAAGAAGGCAGCTGTCCTGCCTCTTCTTCCCTCTGCCATCAGATCTGTTTAAAAAAGAAAAAGAAAAAAAAAATGTACTGGGTGTTGCATTCTTTCTTTTCCTCACTAGATCCAATTCAAATCAGAAACTGGCATTGAAAGTGAACCTTTTTTAGCTTTTATACATGCTGTGAATTGAGATGACATGCTCAACTTCTAATAAGTCTTTCAGTACATTAAAAAAGTAGTTTTTTTCATTTTAAAAAGTAAACAATGATCAGAGCATAGTAATTATATTCAAATAATCAGAGGGTAAAGAATCTGTCTGCAGTGTGGGAGACCAGGACTCAATCCCTGGGTTGAGAAGATCCCCTGGAGGGGGGCATGGCAACCTACTCCAGTATTCTTGCCTGGAGAATCCTCATGGACAGAGGAGCCTGGTGGGCTACAGTCCATGGGGTCACAAAGAGTCGGATACAACTGAGTGACGAAGCACAGCACACAGCACAATCTTATCTACTTTATCAGTGTTCAAGACTTTTTTGGTCTTGAGATCTATCTATACCTTTAAAATTACTGAGGACTCCCCCCAGTGCTTTTATCTGTAAGAGTTCTATTTAGCTCTATAATTTGCTGAGATGCCTCCTCTTCCATCGTGGTCTGCACCTGTTTTGCACATTCCCAGTGTGACCAGTGGTGCTGCTATGTGTGCTTACACTTCCATGCCACTGAGTGCCCTTTGACCTCAACAAATGTCCCTCTGGCCCCATTCACCCTTACTCTACTGGTCAGCAGCAAAGAGCGATAGCCAGCATGAATCATCTCAACACAGTATTTCTGAATAATAGCCCAAGCCTCCATATTACAGCGGTCTCTCAGAGGTTTGAGGAACACCTCATCATTTGATTAAATGTCTCATTGTTCACTCGAGTGCTTGATGTCAACCAAGCAGGTTTTAGAAAGATGGAAAAAATCTTGGTCTATAAAAGAGATTATAAACCTGCAGGTCTACCCTTTAGGCAATCTCATTATACCTCTCTAGCTTCCTAATTTTCTATAATTCACCAAAGTTACTAAATTTGTAGTTCTCTTCGAATTTCCATAAAGAGCTCCCCCCTGTGGTGTTTTATTTAGTGAAATGAATAAATGCTATATGGTACAATAGATTTGTTCCATTACCTGTTTAAGATACACTAGGATTCTTTTCTTACCTCTATAAAGAAAGATCTAATTTTGTGCATAAAATTTTTTTAACAGCCCAAAGCCTTGAAACTGTTGGGAATGGAGGTAAGTGTTTGTTCAAGTTATTAGTGTCAATTATTTATTCTCTTTATTACAGGATTTAAATATATATATAAGTTCGTTCCAGTGGTAAGACTTAGTACATGATTCTGAAATAAGGAAGTGACATTTTTCCCAGTGACAAGGGGGTAGGTCACAGTAGCTTTGAAAATTCTATCATGAGGTTATATTAGCATTGCAAACAAAAATAAATCATATTTGAAATATTAACTTGAAAACCAAGAAAGCATATAGGTTCCAGTAAGTGAAATCTACTCATGGGTAGATTACAAATGGCAACAAACCCAAAGGCTAGAAATTCTTCACAAATGCATCTCATGAAGTATGCAGAAACTCGAGATAGAGTATCTGTCTTCCATCTTCTGTTCATGTGGTTATTATCCTATATCCAATTGCAAGTATAGGATGTCCTCGTCCTTTCAGTAGAAAGGGTAATGCTGTCTATCACAAGGTACAAATGACCTTACCTGTAGAGGAAAAGAATAGAGGAAATTTTTTTTTTTAAGTCCATTGAAAAAGACTTGTTTAAAATTAAAGTCTAACACTGACATGTTCTCATAGGATTGTACTTCTGCATTTATTATAGCTTGTTTTAAAATTAGGCCTGCATGAACTTGTGAGTTCTTTTATAACAGAAGCTAGAATAGTTCATTTCTTTCTGTATCTATCCCAGGGCTGGGCTAGTAGTAGATACATAGGAACTATTTACTGAATTGATTGGATTCTTTCTAACTTCATCTCTATGTTTTTTCCCTAAAATTACAGGATGATGTTCCCTTGAGGCGAGGAAGGAAGACAACCAAGAAGCGTGAAGAAGAGGTGGACATTGACTTGGATGACCCTGAGATCAACCACTTCCCGTTCCCTTTTCATGAACTGATGGTGTGGGCCGTCCTGATGAAGCGGCAGAAGATGGCCCTGTTCTTCTGGCAGCATGGCGAGGAGGCCATGGCCAAGGCCCTGGTGGCCTGCAAGCTCTGCAAAGCCATGGCCCACGAGGCTTCTGAGAACGACATGGTAGATGACATCTCTCAGGAGCTAAACCACAACTCCAGGTTGGACAGTCCAGCAAACGGGGTGGTCAGGGGAAGAGAAGGGAAGATGGGCCCCGAACACTGGTTGTCTGAGCTGCCCCAGTCCTTTAAGAGGAGGCAGTATGAACCCAGTGGTGCACACAGAAGATGGACACAGGCAGTTAACATCTATGGTACACAGTGCTAGAGACAGAGGTACACACAGATGCATAGATTTCGTTTTACCCTCTCAACTGCCCCAAGAGGTAAGTCCCCTTAAAATACATACTTTACACATACAGAAAATGAGACTGAGAATTTATGTAACTCGTCCAAGATCACACACTCGTGGTTGACAAGGCTCAACTGTGAACTGAGGTCTGTTGCATTTAAGAAGATACACTCTACTCTGATTTGTGAATCTGCCTCACCCATTCGTATGCCTTGAATTTGGGGCCCTGAGTGCAGGGATCATGACTAATTTGACTTACACCCCCATTTCTAAACTCCATATCTGGCACACAGTACATGCTTAATGGTGTTGGCTGGGTGAATGAATGAATAGACTAGACCCCATAAGGAACAACTAAACCACACATGGCTTGGTCAGTGGGTTGCCACTTTCAGCATCTAAGTCTCCAAGATCACCAAAAGACAGCTCCTCATGTTCTCTCTTTCAGGGACTTTGGCCAGCTGGCCGTGGAGCTCCTGGACCAGTCCTACAAGCAGGATGACAGCTGGCCATGAAACTGCTGACGTATGAACTGAAGAACTGGAGCAATGCCACATGCCTGCAGCTTGCAGTAGCTGCCAAGCACCGTGACTTCATCGCACACACGTGCAGCCAGATGTTGCTCACAGACATGTGGATGGGTCGACTCCGGATGCGCAAGAACTCAGGCCTCAAGGTCAGTGCTCCCAGAAGGCTCTGTCGGCTATGAGGCCCAGGGGTTGGTGGGAGTTTTCCAAGCCAAATCTGCAGCGGTAGTGGGCACTCTCTTAACTCAGGAGGGGACTTCTAAGCCCCAACTATGCATCAGAAGCTTCTGTATAATGGGGCTTTTGTAAAACATGGAAACAAGGGCCAACCCCAAATTCTGCTAAATCAGAACATCTAGGTAGGACTTCCTGCCAGGCCAGTGTTAGGACTCCATGCTTCCACTGCAGGGGGCACAGGTTTGATCCCTTATCAGAAAACTAAGATCCCACCTGCCATGTGGCCAGACCAAGAGGAAAAAAGCAACAAAAAAGAGCCTCTAGAGATGGTATGCACAGACAGTAATATTTCTCAGAAGACCCAAAGGTGACAGTCACGCACCGGTACCATAGAAGGTGTCATCTGCTCTGTCACAAGCCATGCTACGCCAGGAGACACTTACCTAGACAACTTTTTACCTCCACACAAGCCCGAACACCTTGGCCCTCCCTTGGCACCATGTCATAAAGAGACACTGGCTTCTATCAGCTAAACTTAAGAAATTTTTTAAATGAAATAAAAATGAGATAGATGTCTATGTAAAGATGTTGCCAGATAATCCTGATCTATTCTTCAGTGAAATAAAACAAGTTGCAGACCAATATGTAGCCTGAGACCATATTTTGTTATTTTTTAAAGTGCATGTACATGTATAGTTCTATCGATATAACTTCATATTTTTAAAAAACAAAAAGGATACACAGTAAACTTTTTGTAGTGCTTATCCCTGGGGTTGAAAATACAAGAAATAGGATAATCAATGGCTTTTGATTTTTTTTTAATGTTTTCTTCTGTGTTTTACAAGGAAAACATTAAACTGTAAAGTTCTTTAAAAGACAAAATGGGGAAGGGAGGAGATTGAAGAATGTTTAAAATGCTTTATTTGTTTATTTTGTAGCTGTGGCAGCTGAAACCAGCCAGGCTTATAGTTACCTAGAACAACCTGATCTAGGTGACTCTGAGGTCAGCCCAAAACAAAAGGGCCACCAAACCAGAGCAATCTGCTGAGGCCACCCCGATAGAACCAGTACCTCTCCCCCACTCCACTCTGTCTGTGGGACCTTGGCCCAGAGCCACAGAAGGGTTCCATGAAGTGGGTCGTGGGCATTCCAGCACCACACCACAAACAATGCCTAAACTCGCTCTCAGCTCTGAGGATAGGGTGTCGTGTCCCCTGAAGGCTGCCAGGCCTGCCATCTGAGCCTTCCCAGGCCTGCCAGGCACCCTGAGGCAGGGTCACCACTCTCCTCTTTCCCCTAGCTGCATTCAGGTCCCTGGGCACTGAAGCACAGGCTGCCCTTGCCTCCTTACTTGAGGATCATTTTTACTTGCCCTTCATGACCTCTCTTAGCCCATCATGTTGGTACACTTTCTTCAAGGAGGGTGGTACTCAGAAGCTTGTACATAAACCATTTGGGGATTGAAGGAAGAGATGGGAAAAGATTTAGGGAGCACAAGTCAGGTGTCAGAAACTTGGCCCTGGGAAACAATAAGGTTCTGGATCTCTCATGTGGTTGGTAGTGAAACACAGCACTGGGCCTCCTGGGGCATGGTGCAGGGGCCTTCTCATAGTGATACAGAACTCATGTATGTGTGTATGTATGTATGTGTGTGTGTGTGTGTGTTTCTGCTGGCTAATATGAAATGCTGAGTCATGCTAAAATGAATAACATGTTTTCTTACACAGATTTTCTTGAGGTCAACTTAGGACAGTATTTTTTACAGAGATAACCAGATGATACATAATCAATTCCACTTGGCATATTAGTAAGTAAATGCCAGTGGACATACATATGAATTGATTTCACAAAGCTAAGTGCTATCACGCTACTAACTGGAAATCTGAATTTTTCCCTGTATTTGCCTTGGGTAGGGTCTTTTTACTCAGTTTCCTCTGTGCAAAGTGTTAACTGGGTAAGATGTATTTGAGTAAGATGCTTTGTTTTGCCAAAATCAGATTGAGCTACTGTGAGTTAATAGTTAACAGCTCCCAGTCACGTAGGCAGAAAGAACTCTCTTAGCATGAATGTGCTTAGTTATTCAGATATGCAGGCCCTCACTCGGCATACCCAACACCCCTACACCCACAAATGCATACAAACACAGACCCCACACCCCAGGTGTTCTAATTCTAAGCAACCACCCTTATCTTAATCCTTTAAATGTGATTATTATTATTATCATTATTATTACTTTAGGTAATTCTGGGAATTCTACTTCCTCCTTCAATTCTCAGCTTGGAGTTCAAGAACAAAGATGACATGCCCTACATGACTCAGGCCCAGGAAATCCACCTCCAAGAGAAGGAGCAAGAAGAACCAGAGAAGCCCACGAAGGAAAAAGATGAAGAGGACATGGAACTGACGGTAAGAAAAAACTGTGCAGTTATTGTAGGAGGGGAGAACCACTAACCCACCTCTCCTGTGGATATGACTCAAGAGTTAGTAACTCTTGAGGTCACCTTCCCACGAGTTACCTCCGTTTAAGTATTGAGACCAGTGTCTTCTCGAGGACTTCCTTGCTAGTTCAGTGACAGGTTCAATCCCTGATTAGGGAACTAAGATCACACATGCTGTGTGCTATGCAACGTCCTTGCCCCCAGAAAAAGTGTCCTCTCTATGCACAAATAATAAAGGGACTAATTCTAATCCTTTGGCCAGGATAAGTGGCGCTCAACAACCCAGTGAAATTCAAAAGCAAGACACTGAATTTTCCAACTAGGCAATACGTTATAGACAACCAGGTGATGTGACAGTCTTAGCACACGAAGAGAAAAGGGAATCTGATTTGGGAGCTGTCGGCTTCACTGAGCTGAAACTGTTGTGCTGATCAGAAGCTAAGCCTTTATCTGTCTTCGAGGTCAGGTTCACTAATGCAGGACTAATTGAATTTTGAGGTTTGTATGGAAGGCTTTTATTAGCTCTTCCTGGTATAATTATAGAGCATGGATCCTTTGTTCTGTAGGGGGACTGGGGGCAGCTGGGCATGGGACAGCTTCCCACAACTCTAACTGGAAAGCAGTGTGACTGCCACTGGACTGTATTCAAAGTCTAAAAATATCACAGGCTGTTAAAGGGACAAACAAGGCTTCAGAGCTTTGGTGACATAAAGCAACAACTCCTTAGAACTTCCTGGATATCCCCCAGCCTCCCTATTACTCTGACCAGTGACCATGATGAGCCAGAAGTTGTTTGGGGAGAAAATAAAAACTGGTTTTGCTCAGGTGTCCAAAGGCCTTTGCATTATTATACTAATGGGAACACCCTGTGAATTGTTTTTCCTCCAGATAAATGCCCTTTCCTTCCAGCAGGTTCTTCTTAAAGATCTATTCGCAGGCACATTCCCAGCCCCAAGTACAACAGTGAATAAGCATCGGGCCACAGCTTTTCACTCACTGAGTTGAAGTCCAATGTTTGCTTTCAGTTTTAGGATCCTTCTATAAATCAGTGGAGGCATCTGCTTCCCTCTATGTTAGGATCAAATGACTGTCTTCCCTAAAGATCTGACCTTAATTTTGGTCTTATTGCCTTCAAGTATAGGAAATCATATGTTGATCATTAGCAGAAACATTGGCGATAGTAATGTCGAATCTTTATTAAATACTTCAGCAGAATCCTGCCCCATCACCTACTCACAGTAGGACCTCAGGCACTCTAAGAGGAGAATAATAACATTATTATTATTATTAATAGTTCACAGGTACATGTAAACAATGTGAAAAGCTTCCATGTAACTAATATTTACTTGTGCCTATCATGAGATAAATGTTTGTTAATATTGTTATAATGCTGTTAAATGCTTTACTTACACTTACTCATGGAATCCTCAGAGCAAGTTCACAAGGTAGGTACTATTGTTATACCATTTTACAGATGAGGAAGCTGAGATTCAAGATAGGTTAAGTGGCCCAAGGTTATCCACCTAATTAGTTCCGAATTAGTTTGACATGGCCTTGACTTTGGCGTACATCCTACGAGGGCTCAAAGTAGGAAACTAGGAAGGTAGTCAGAAGCTAAAGCAGTATTCTTTCTGGTTAGGTCTCGAGGAGGAAAACAAAGAGGCAGCTTCCCTCTCCTGCTCCATTCAGAGTTTTGAGGCTCTGATGTTTCAAGAAGCCACAATGAAAGGTACATCTCTGGACTGAAAACATATTTTGCTTCCCAGAGAATAGTCCCTGCTGTTGCCTACTGAGAACCCAAGTAGAAGACACCACAGTAGCATTAATGCCTGAGCTGATTCTCCACAGGCTAGAACAGCAGGGAGAATGAAAGGAAGGAAGGGACTAATGGGCTGGCAAAATCAGAGTTGGACAGCACCTTTTTTTAATGTGGTGCTTCTTTAGACCCTAATGACAACTTCTGTTACTGCTGGACCACTGGTCTCAGCTCACTCTGAACAGAACTGGAAAATCCAACTTGTTGACAACTCCACTCCCTTCATAGGACTGATATCTGAGCTTCTGTGTTACACCGATATATCCTCTCTTGGAATAGAACATTTTCCCTTGACCCTTCCAAAGTTGTACATGAAATATCAGCCTCAGTTTGCTTCAGTTTGGTAGCCTTCAATAGCTTAGTTCACCTCAAAGGATCTTTCCCAGACTTGACATCTGTGTCCAGCCGGCAAAGATTCTGAAATCCGTGTTGTGCAGCCTTGTCTGTATCCGACCCTGTTCAATCTGCTTTAAGAAATGTAGCCAAAGGGAATGTTTGACTACTGGAAAAAGAAATCAACAAAATCAGCAAGTTAAGCTGCTTAGGCTGGAATTAATGAAATGCCAAAAGTGCTTTACTTAAGCCATGAAGGAAAAGCCTCTTAGAAATGCACTCACTTTGAAATATTTTTTTAATATTTAAGGCAAAATAGATTGTTCTGTTTTTCTTTTTGTTTTACCTGCCTTGCCAGGTAAGTATCTTGAATTTTGCCTAATAAAGTCTCAATACATCCAGAGACCAAGGGCATTGTTGTAACTGTTGAAAAAGCCACCGTCCCTAGAGTTTACCCCCAAGATGCTCTTCTCTGAGATGCCTAAAACCCTCCAGGCTGCCTTTGCTCTCATCTAAGTGTCTACCAAAATGTATTTTGATCCTGTATTTTTGAGCCTATAAACAAACAGAAGTAGGATAATTGTGTTACATAGACTATAAATTATAGAAGGCAAATATCATGTACCTTTAGAGTTTCTTGAGGTTAATGATCGATATTTGTAGAACCCTATTGCTGTCTAGTGTCTATCATGAAGTGATTCAGCTCACTGATCAAAATAGATACTTAGATAGGCCATAGTATGGAGTCTTACTTATTCATTAGTTCAAGGTACTCTTCCAGCCAGAGGGTCAATAAAGGAATGGAAATTACCCTCTCCTGTAATTCTCTGGTTACAAGTAAATCATTTGTGATTGTTACATATTTAAGTAAAGTGAATACTTGAGGTAATGACAGAAATAGTTGAAACTAATATTTCATATTGTGGGTAAGGTGGTTTGAAGCCAGAACCACCTATTGGTTGTTTTATTTTGGTGATTAGATCTTCAACATAAACCCTTATTCCTAGTACTTTTTCTTCTCCCAAGCCCTTCTCAGTCTCTGAGTAGCTGTAAGATTCTATTCTGTTCTCACACGTAATAAAAATTTCCTTTGCCAAACATTGTAGAACTAACCTTGCTTAGAACAACACAGAAAGAATTAAAGCCAAGAAATTATGGTGTAATAGACCCCTAATATCACACTTTTTTCTGGTGAGAGATCCCAACTAAACCCTTTCAGTCAAGAGAATCTGAGAAAGTCTTAGTTTACTTTAAAGACCAACTAATATTTACTGGGGCTTCCCTGATGGCTCAGTGGTAAAGAATCCGCCTGCCAATGCAAGAGATGGGGATTTGATTCCTGGGTAGAGAAGATCACTCAGAGAAGGGAATAACTACCCACTCCAGTATTTTTCCCTGGGAAATCCCATGGACAGAGGAACCTGGCAGGCTACAGTCCATGGGGTCGCAAAAAAAGTCAGACATGTCTTAGCAACTAAACAACAATATTTACTGAGCACTTATTAAATGCCAGATGCTGATTGATTGGTAGACCAACTCTCTATCAGGTGCTATTACTACCCTTATTTTACAGTTAAGGAAACTAAATCTCAGAGAGGTTAAAATAATTTGCCCAGTGTGCCACAGATGCTAAGTGTCCAGATTAGGACCAATCTTCTTTCTGAATGTCTGCCTTTTTTCAAGTTCTGCCTTTTTTGTGACATTTAATCACTGTTGTTCCTGCTGCTGTCAATAGTGAGAAGGAAATAATTGATTTAAGGAAATCTGCAACAACTTAAAAATGAGGTCCTTCTCAAGTCAGGCCTGACTTCTAGTCCCACCTGGTTGACTCTCCCATGCAGAGGAATGTAGTGTGCCCAGGAATCACCAAACTAAGGCTCCCCAGGGTTTGAAATCAGGAAACCAAGGCATATGCCTAAAAGTTGACCAGATGCTCATAACCTAAGCTCAGGTACTTCAGATAAGGAAATCTCTTGAATATCCATAACCTTTGGACAAATAAGGCATTACTAGTCTAAGGTACCCTTGACTTAAGAGTCATTAGCATGAGTAGAGAACCCAGACCTGCCTGTCTCATGATAAAGCAAAAAAAAGGGTTGGGAAGAATGAGAGGTTCCTGGTCTTTCCAGGTTATGCTCTTTCTGTCTCTCAGAACTTTGGGTATCTTCTAACACCTCATCTTCCAGAGGTTCCAGGGAGGAAGAGATGAGAACAATCAAGAAATATCCCTAAGGCCTTCCGTCCCAGGCAAAGGATATACAGATTCTGTGTATAATGCAGACGCACACCTAGAGAAGCACAATCTCCAAATCTCTGAGGACCCTGAACAAAGCTCTCAGGTTCTGGGAACACACTTTCCCATCTGTAAAATGAGCATGTTGAACTGCCTGCTCTCCAGAGCCCTGCTGTGACGCTATGGGTCCTCTTCCACCATAGGCGATGTTGGGAAGAAACAACGGGGAGTCCTCCAGGAAGAAGGATGAAGAAGAAGTTCAGAGCAGACACCGGTTAATCCCCCTGGGCAGAAAAATCTATGAATTCTACAATGCACCCATTGTGAAGTTCTGGTTCTACACTGTAAGCATCTTTCCTTTTCTCCTTGTTAATGGATGGCCACAAAGAGCCAACGTGAGTTTCTCATGCACCTGGGTGGTTTCTTCTGCAGGTCATAATATAAGGACTACACAGGCAGGAATTACAGTCCTAAGACCTTGCTTTTTCCTATAGCTTTGCAAGATTTGTGGAGCTTGTGAGGCAGCTTCCGTTTCTACATTTCTCCTCCTTGCAGAAAATAAAGGAAATGGTAAAAGAGCTAACAGAAATAGAAATGAGATGAATATGAGTCAAGTCTAGAAGGGAAATAGAGGTCCTTTTACAAAATGCTTCCATGTTCTGGATGGATGAGTGTTGGATCAGAGTTGTCTATTTTAGATGTCAATCCTGGTTTTAGGGGGACCGTTGGTGGGCTGAGCAGAGTGTTAGAAGGAAAACCACTAAAGATGGGGATCAGAAGTGTGTAATTACCCCCAATATAATACGTCATCAAACAACCTTTATTGCTCTGACGCAAGCAACATGCAAACAAAACAGCAAAAAACATGTGAAGAAACCTACAATCACAGCAAACACTGGCCAGCAAGCATACCCTGCAAATATTTTCTGCCCACAAGATGAAAGATTATCCTTGAAATATCCTCCTGATAGGGGAGAAATGGCCTGACTGCTAGTTTTCTGCCTCTGTTTTTCAGGATATTTTAAGCTTAAGGTAAGTTTCGACCCAGTCATTTCTGCTGCTCTCCAGCCACTGTGGAGTGGTGCCAGGTGAAAAGCAGTGCATCTGCATTTTTGGCCTTTCTCTCAACCAGCTACACACCAGTCACTTGAGTCAGCAGCAGGATAATCCGAGTCTGAGGCCGAGATGACGCAAATGACTAGATGAGGTCCTTTTTGTGTGGTCCTGTGTGCTGACACTCAGTGATGACTTTAAGCCAGGCTTTCCCAACCTCATCACTATTGACTTTGGGGGCAGGATAATTCTTTGTTAAGGAGGGCTGCCCTGTGCATTGTAACGTGCAGAGCAGCATCCTGGCCTCTGTCCACTAGGTGCCAGTAGCAGTCTCCAACCCCAAATGTGATAAACATACTGTCTGAGACACTGCCAGCTGTCTCCTCGGGGTAAACGGCACATGTTGAAAATTATTGCTTTAAAGCATAGCCTTAAAAGAGGATGAGAAATTCTCAAAATATAAAGTAAAAAGAAGTAAAAATTTTAATTTGTTAACATTAAAAAAAGAAAAATATTCTCCCCCCCCCAAAAAAATAACTAAGAGATGCAAAAATCATTTCTGTTTATATATTGCATGCAGATATTTGTTGTTTTCTGACAACCAATGGCAAGCATGGACTTTGGGGTCAGCCTAAGTAGAAACCCCGTCTGGGCCTCTTTATTATCGTGTGACCTTAAGCAATTTACTTTAACACTCTGTTCCCAATTTTCTTAAGATGAGGATAATAATAGTACCTGCTTTATAAGGACTGGTAAAGAATAAATGTGTTAAAATATGTAAAGCACTTAGAACAGTGCCTGGAACACATTAAGCATAATTAAACGTAACTTGTTATTCCTAGGCTAGACCAATTGCAGAGCGACAGTGCTTTATTCATCCGTCCACTCAACAATGACAGACTATCATTTATTGAACACCTACTCTGAGGCACTGTGCTAGGTGCTTTATATATACTTTTCCTAAACCAACAGTTTTATCAAGATAATATTTTTTATTGTATTTTATGCCCAGGTCTGCCCTTTCTCTTATATTAGACTGCTTTGATTGTCTCAGCCTAGGTCAGAATTTGGCAAACCACAGCTCATGGGTCAAATCCAGCTCACTGCCCATTATTATGGCCCATGAGCTAAGAGTGTTTTTTACATTTTTAAAGAGTTGAAATAAAACCGACTGAAGATGAATTTGTCACACATGAAATTCACATGTAATTCATATGTCCAGAGATAAAGTTTTACAGGGACACAACCCAACCCATTCATTTACCTATAATCTGGCTGCTTTTATGCTCCAACTGTTGAGTTGGTCACTTGCAGTAGAGACCATTTGACCCACAAAAACCTTAAACTATCTTAACTATCTGGTCCTTTACAGAAAATGTATACAGATTCCTTTTCTAGAGCATAAAAGAAGCCAATAGAAGTAGTAGTTTCAGGAATTATATATCACCTGTATAAATAGAGTATGTGATTCTTTTATCCTTCTGAGTCATCTTTTTTTTTTCTCTTGTGTTCTGTATTAATTTTACTTCCTTGATTTTTCTAGTTCCCTGCATGTAGCTGAGGCAGTGTGTTAGCCACAAATATTTTTAGATTACAAATGCCCTGGCAATGGTTCTGAGCCTTAGCCATATACTGGAATCACCTGGAGTGCTAAGAAAAAAAAACACCTGGTTTCTATTTAATCTATATTTTAAAAGATTCGTGGGCTCTTTTTCCTGGAGATTCTAATGTTGTTAGTCTGGGGCACAGCCTAGACATCAGGATATTTCAAAGCTCCCAAGTGGTTATAATGAGTAGCCAGGGATGAGAACCATTCCTCTAGACAAAGGGCTGAGTTTTCAGCCTGGTATTTCTAAAACTTGCATGATGATAAAGGATTGTGTTAGAAATGCAAATTCCTGACCCTGTCATAGCCCCACTAAATGAATCTCTAGGGAGCAGCCTGAGCGGCTATTTTCAGTTCTCAGGGGAGGCTTGTAGTCTGAGGGCACACTGCTTTCCTTGCACAACATACTGCAGGTTGTGGGGCTGCCTCTTTGAGAAGGAGGGGAGGGCATGTGTCCAGCTCCTTTCTTCATGGCTGACCGGATTACCCTCCACATACCCCTTAGACCGATGCTCCAGTTATGTCCAGTTGTGTTTCCACAATGATTTCCCGAAATCCACGTGCACTGACAAAGCCCAGGCCTCAAGGAAGTAAATGGAGATGTGGAGTGTCAATCTTTAAAATCCCCAGAGATGCTGACCAGTAAAATGCAGCTTTAAATCAAAGGGCCCATTTGCTTTTGTTTCTTGTCTGTAAGAATAGTTCCCACCCCAATTTCCAAAAGTATCCTGTTCTACATGCCCAAGGTTCTGAAAGGTAAGGCACACCTCACTTCCACATAACGTGAGTTCCCTGTCTCAGCAAGTTTCCAGAGAGCAGGTTGAGTCCTCTTCTGTTCCAGCTGGCTCCCAGACTGGCTTGTGTGAGAGCCTGTTCCTAGGGCCCAGTTGGAGAGGACACCAGTTCAAGGTACCAGTGGTGCCAGGTCAGAGGGCACCACCCGGCTCTGGGCTTTTCCAGCAGGAGCAGACTCCTTCATCTGCCGACAGCATGCAGCCCTCCACACTCTTGTGGCAGCAGGAAAAGGCCCGGGAGGAAGTGAGGAATGGCCAGGCCCCACCAGGGACCCCCAGGCAGCTTCAGCAGGCTTTGGTTGCTTACTTTTCATACTTTAGGAGTCATGCATCTTGGTTAATGGAAATTTTATAAAAATACATAAGTAAATAAACAGATTCTTAAAGATACCCACTAACCTAAGAATCATAAGGTTATGTTTCTTTTCAAAATTATGGAATTCTACCCACAGCCTGTTAAAGCTTATAGGATATATACAAGTATGTATATATATGAATATATATTCACACACACATCCACAACCATTAAACCATGTCCTGTTAGGGTAATGTGCAGCAGGCCCCATGAATGTAAGCAAGTTCTAAGATTAGGTTGTTTCTAAGACAGCAGCCAGTCCTCTATTGTACCACTGAAACATGTTCAAAGCCCTATTTTTGGAAGTCCATATTTTGAGAGTTGTCCCCAAATAGTATATTGTAGCTTGATAATGGAAAGGAAAGCATTGTAGAGTAGTTATGATTTTAAAAATAGACAGGAGCTAAAAGAGAAGGTCCTGGAAGAAGCATAAGCAATGAGGTCAATTTAAAAAAGAAAAAAGAACAGAGGTATGAATAATGAACAGGGGTAAAAAGGAAAGACTGAGGTAAGCAGAGGTAGAAGAATAGAAGTTTCTTGAAAATAGAGGTGTATAATAATGTTAGCCACCATTCACTGGGCTGTGTCAGGAGAGAGATGCATATTCCGGTCTCCCTGTCCTTCCAAAAGCTCTGCAGAGTCAGTTGCAAATATCTCCATTTCACAAGGAGGCCCAGGTAGGCAAAGTGATTTGCACAAAAAGATACAGCTGAGTGGGGGATTTTTAAATCCAAGTGTCACTGACTTTTCAACTACATTCCTTCCACCAAACACTCGTCCTTCTGCCAAGCAAGTACACTGCACCTGTATTTACAGGACAGAGGCAGATTGAAGGAGTTATTTAAGTACTAAAATGAAGAGGTTCTGGAAAAATTGTGTGTGTGTCACTGGACCTACTTGTGATGAGAGAAAATAATGGTTTGGAAAGATTTGCAATGAAGTAAGTAAAACGACAAAACCTTGGCGGTTAACAAGGCCCACCAGAAGCAGTAGAATTTGATCCAACAAGGAGAAAGAAGCAACTATAAAAGAGAAGGGTTTCAGGTCAGAAGGAGCTGAGAGTATATTTTAGCATTTAACCATTAAAGTCCTTTCATTGTGTTTTGTAAAATACAGAACTCACAGGGACTAGAGAGTGGATGCCAATATATAATGGTAAACAGGAACCATATAAAACAAATTACACCTTAAACACCATCCTATACCATTGGATATAGGTTGAGTAGACAAGATTCTTTTCAGGTGAGGTTTTCATAGTGTGCTAATGATCTCAATGTGGGTGGGGTAGGAACTAAGGCATGATTATAAAGAGTGGTCTTTGGGCAGGGTGGGTGTACAGGAGCGAATCTGCAAGAAGGGAAGGAGCTCTGCTGACTCTTCAGCATCTGTTCAGCTGCCCTCTCACTTTATTACATGATCTCCAACGTGTATATGCATATGCCGGCCCTTTGAGATATGAGAAATTAAATAGCTGTGTCTGTAAATCCATCAACATAACAGGGTCTCAGAAAATGTCTATAAGTCTTATTCAGGATCTGTGTATTCATTTGTTTTTAAAAAGGGAAGGAGGGGGAAGAAAGAAAAAGGATGAAAAAGAGACAAGAAAAAAGGGGGAAGGAAAACAAAAAAGAGAAAAGGGGAAGGAAAAAAGAGAATGGGAAGAAAAAAGGAAAAGGGAGGAGGAAAAGTAAAGAGGAAGGGGAAAAAAGGAAAGGCAGAAGAGGAAAAAAAGGAGGGGAAGGAAAGCAGAGGTCCATTAGGAAAGAAAGCAGTGTTTTCGAGCTCTGCAGGGCTGCCCGAACCCCTGTGTCCCCAGCCAGGCTGCATGTTTTTCCACCTTCTAAGCAACCTCCAGGGCTTCAGAATCACCCTGTACCTCCAGAATTCTCAAGGACTCAGTCCTTTTGCCCACACCATTTCCTATTCTTTGCTAAGCTCCAGAGAGTGCAGACTTGAATTACTCAGTTCCTGTTCCCAGCCCCTGAGGCCCCTAAAGCTAGCAAGTAGAACACTCAACTTGTAAGCCTCACCTAGTAAAGGCTTAGCTTCTTTGGCACTGCCCACACGAGGATGATTTTTTCCTCAGCCTCTTCTGTAAGAGCCTCGCCAGCCCTCCTACTCTGCACTCACTAGACATACCTGAGTCCAGGGACAGTCAGCAAACCTGAACCCTGAGGAGTATTCCTGGGACACACTGCCGCTCAGCCCGTTCCATCAGGGTTCAACCTCCAGCGTTAGTGCCTCGTGAAAATTAAATCTCACTCCAAGTCACAGTCAGCCTCTCAGACTCATTCTTTCCTATAAATTGCTTGTCTTCTCTTGCGTTGTTTCAAAGGAGAAACCAGGAAGGGACTATCCTAGCTTGGATAGGGCAGGAGAGTCGTACCAGGGATGAGGTAAAACCCTCCCAGGGTACTGCCAAGCAAGCACATTAAGACAGAAGGGGGGAAAAAATAGGAAACAGAAGAGAATTAAAGTGGGGCTCCAAGGAAGTCCAGGCTATTTTTATGTTGTTTTCACCAATATACAAGTGTAGCATGTGCCTGCCTTTCCTTCTTATAGCCATTTAATCTACCTGGCATTCTTTAGGCAAAAATTCACTGTGCTGTCTTGGTTCAACGACCCAAGCCTCATATCTACGCAAGAGCAGTCCCTGAGAGAGGAGGTTCCCTTTTTAGCCAAGAAGACTCCAGAAATGGGTAATTGCAAAACAAAATGGTGCATCATGACACACTGGTACCAGCAGAATGTGGGGACCTGAGACATGCAAGGTTCAAAAGAAAGATTGAATATGAGTTATTTCAAATATTGTAGTCTTTTAAAATTCTTTAGATGGTTTAGCGCCTAGAAGCGCGTTTCGTGAATAACCCTCCCGTTTGCTTGCTGACCTTGTCGTGTCCTGCTGCACAGTGCCCTTGCCCAAGGGCAGGGCTCCCAGTCTTCGCAGCCAGAGCACTGTATTGTGTTTCCTTACAGCTGGCGTACATCGGATACTTGATGCTGTTCAACTATATCGTGCTCGTGAAGATGGAGCGCTGGCCTTCTACCCAGGAATGGATCGTCATTTCCTATATTTTCACCCTGGGAATAGAAAAGAGAGAGAGGTAACCACTTTCCTAAAAGAAAACAGAGGAGAAAGACAGTGGTTAGTTACCTCTGTGAATGGAGGGGAGTAAGGAAGGTTGGGGTCCAAATTAAGCTGGAAATGATTTCTCTAATGCTGCCACAGAAATAAGGGACGTGGTTTCAGCCACTGCAGACAAACCTGGGAGGCTTCAGTGTGTGTTTATAAGATTGTCACTTCACGTATGCTTGGGATCTAATCTGTATTTTCTAGAGCATCACTGTTGCCCCAAGAAACTTCCAGTTTTCTTCAATGCTGTTTACACCTCTCTTTCCTCATCTTGATAAATGTGACTTTTAAATTTTTTTTCTACTTAAAAAAACTGCTTTTAATCTTTGAATTTTCCACTCTTAATTCCCATTGCAACCCCTTACTTGGGGTCTTTTGGGACCCAGTCTACCAATACCTATGATTCTGCAAATGCGTTTCAGCAGCTCCAGGAAGAACTATGCCTTCGTTCATTTATTCCCTGGCTTATTCCTTCTCAACATTTATTATCCCCTTGCTGGGCAATAGCCTCTCTACCAGCTCGCGGCAAAATGAGCATATTTCTTGTCCTTCAGGTTGAGGGTGTGGGTCTCTCTCTTCTCCCTCACCCCATCGCACTAAAGAAGCCATCAAAATGCCCCCCTCTTGAGACACTCGAATTCAAGGCTAACCTTGGGCCATGATTGTCTTTATAATAAATGCAGTCAAGCAGTCGTCCACCAGAGGGCTCTGCAACCCTGCCCAACAGGCTCCCAGAGCTGGTTCCCAAGTCCGCAGGGATGGCAGGCTTGTGCAACGTGATTCCTCTGAAACTAGTCAGCTGGAGAGGCTTTTTCTGGAAGAATTACTCCCTGTCAAGTCCACTGCATTCTCAAGAGCTCTACTTGCTGTACTATAGTCAGTGGGAAAATATATTGGGCTCCATAGAAAAAATAATTCCTACAAACCCACAAATTCACACTTGCCTTCATTACTGCTGCTTGCTGCTAAATTGCTTCAGTTCCAACTTGCGACCCCATGGACTGTAGCCCGGCAGGCTCCTCTGTCCATGGGATTCTCGAGGCAAGAATATACTGGAGTGGGTTGCCATGCCTCCTTCAGGGGATCTTTCCAACCGAGGGTTGGAACCCATATCTGTTATGTCTCCTGAATCGGCAGGTGGGGTCTTAACCACTAGCACCACCTGGGAAATCCCTGCCTTCACTACTAAGTCAGGTTAAAAGGGCCTTACTATCAGGGCTAAAATGTTCTCCTCCAAGAAAAAGAAGGATCATTTTTTAAAATATGTGTAAATGGTTAAGAGCCCTTCCCTTGCGTTTTTAAACTACCTTGGGATATTTAAATTCTAGCCATCACACCCCTATTTTGAGAGTCCCATTTTATAAGGAACAGAATTTTTATTGTTGTTAATGGATGCCTGTCTGCTCTCAGGCTTTCCCATTCATAATGCCTTCCACTTCCTGACCAGTGTTGTGTATTCCCCATTTGTAAACTGAAAACAGTAATAAATTCGCTGTGGTCTTTGTGTAGCTCTCTGAGAACTGAGGCTGCTACTGCTAAGGGCTCTGCTGCTGTGAAGAGCCAGCTCGCTGGCTTTGTGATTTAAAGCCTTAGATGCATATTCCTTCCCCATGATAAGCAGAAAAGGGAAAGGCTAGAGCAGGGAGACTGGACTCTCTCCAGGGACTAGACTAGAAGAAGACAGGGAGCAGTCTGTACTCCACGGACTGTTCTGGAAGAAGCTGCCAAGCCGGCGGGCTGCCAGGAATCTCCAGGCTGGCTATCCATTTCTCCTGAGGCTGCATATAACAGCAGGGAGGGCAGAGCCTGGAGCCTGGGGTCAGCAGGGGGTCAACCAAGAGCCCTTGTTTCCAAGGCAGCTGTGGGACGGGAGGCACTGACCACCTAAGTATCTGACCTTTTCCTCCCCGGCCCCGTGAGGCTGCCCCTCGCCCCACATGCTTGAATCCACTAAAGAAATCCTCGGGCGCCACGGGTCCCGCCTTGAGCCGCCTCACAGTCAGCAAGCGGCCTTGCAGACCTCAGACTTAGGAGCCTGGAAACAGGGAAAATCTGTAGGCTTCTGTGCCTCCAGGGACCTACAAGGAGGGCTTTGTGGTTTCACGTTCTGCCAGCCCCTTCCCGGCACCACATTCTTCTGCGCAGAGTCAGCCCAGCAAGCCGGGAGATCCCGTAACAGCACGGAACTGCTGCGCCATGCGGGTGCTCATCCTCCCACTGGGGCCTCCGCCGGCCACTTGTAAGGTAGATGCCGCGGCTGTGAGGGCGTCCCTCTCCACAGCTGTGGGAACTAAGACTCGAGGATTGAGCAAATTTTCTGCATCCCACAGCTATAAAAGGAGAGCTGGGTCTTAAACTAGACTGACCCGGCCTTAGGCCCACCCTGCCCGTGGTTACAAAGTGGGACGCTCCCTGGATCCCAGGGATCCTAAGAGAGGCCTCACCTCATGCACTCTGCTTTTATCTGTTTCTATGTTGAGATTTCACAAAGATACTTCCACTGTTTTTTAAAAAATATTTTGCTACAAATCTTAAGAGAGTGTGGACCAAGGGTTAGAGAAACTCTTAATTTAAGACATTGCCAAACCCCTTAGGACACCTATGGGAGCACACACACTGACCTTGCCTCGTTAGGATGGATGGGGCATGGGGAGCCATCAGGACAAGTGCAACAGGAATTCCTCAAGGGCAGGACAGTGACTCCCGCCTGTGGTCAGCAGCACAACCAGGGAATGTTTAGAAACGTAAATCCTCAGGCCCAGGATCAGGCATATTAAAGCAGAAACTCCAAGGGTGGGGTTTAGGCGACTGCATTCACCAGCCCTCCGGGTGTTTCCAATGCATGCTGAGGGCTAGGGGTTTAGGAATAAGAAGAATGAAACTACCAGGTAGCTCCTGATATCTTGCTCAGCCTTTCAAGCTCCAGTCCTGACTTACTAAGACCACCCTTCCTAACACTTCAGGCCAAGGCAAGCTACTAAAGTCATTGTGAAGATGCAGATCAATAGCTGCAGATTAAGCCTGCCCCGTTTTGCACTCTCTTCTTTGAGAGATCCTGAACTGGGAAAGGGGTGGGTCATGGCTTGAAGAGGTGGAAATCTCAGAGGTAAACACAAATGATTCATAAAGGTAGCCCTGCTACATAGCTTCACGAGGTTCCTCACACCCTATGGCACAGAATGGGTGGCAACTCCTGCTATCCAGCTGTGGATTTCATAGTGTGGAGCAGCAAGAAGTCCCCTCTGGATTTAAGGTAAATCAGAATACCACGCAGTTAAGATATACAAGGGAGTGGATAGATACTATGGAGGAGCTGTGCAACAGTCAATCAGGCAGTCAACAGCTATTTCTTGACTGTCTCTTATGTAGCAGGCCCTAGGGAACAAAGGGTCTGTCCTCAACGTTTATAGTTATAGATGAGAGGAGAGATCAAAGAATATTGAGAGGAATGCATGGATCGATGATAACTAGTTAGCTAGACCAGCATATATGTACACCCATGCATAAACATGTATGAGGAAGGTTTTCAATGAGTGAAAAAAATCTTCAAAAAATAAATAGGATACTTGACTTGGGGATGTGGAGACCGCTGCAAGGAGAGTGGTCAAGAAAGTTCTTCTAGGAGGGGGAAATATGAGTGGAGACCTTGAGTATAAGCAGTCACCACACATGTAAAAATCAGGGAGAAGAAAATGCCTAACAGAAGGAACAAGTGCAAACGTCCTGAATATAGAATGGATTTGTTATCTTAAGACAGCACAGGGAGAATATGGTGGGATGTTAAATGAGGCCACCATAAGGAATTTGGATCTTTCTGTATTTGTAATGGAAACCGTCAAAAGGCTTTTATTCAGTTATCACACTTTGCTCTAGTTTTGCTGTTATTCATCAATCTCTCATGTCTCTTTTTCTTCTAAATTGAGGCTTAATTCACCTGTAAGAAAATGAACAACTCAAGGGTACAGCTTGATGCATTTTTTACCTACCTATACAAGTAATCACCACCCAGATTGTGGATGTAATCACCACCCAGATTGTGCCTTAGGCTTTTAAGGTCTTCCTGGGTGCTGCTCAGAGGCTGGCTAGGCAACAGTGATGGCCGGGATACCAGTTAGAAGGCTATTGCAGTCATCTGGGCAATGGGATGGGGCTTCGGAGAGGGGGACAGCAGTGGAGGTAGTGAGAAGAGGTCCCACTAGGTTTTATTTGGAAATAGAGCTGATATGTTGATGCAGAGGACATGGGTGTGAAAGAGAGGAATGAAGGAAGCCTCCTAAGTTAGTGGCCTGAGTAACTCAACATGGTGATTCTGTTTACTGAGATGGAGAAGGATTTTGGAGATTTGTAGGGTATTAGGAATCAATAATTTTATACCAAAACTCTAATGTGTGTCTTAGGATTGTAAGGCAACCTAAAGGATTACTCCTTATATACAACTGAGCTAAGCTTAGGTCATCCAGAGCCTCTTGAATAGATACAGGTAGACCAAAAAAAAAAGCTACTAATGTCAGCTCACAGACCAAGCACTTTCCACCTGGGCTGAAAATATAGACAGAAATCAAGCCTAACCTCACTCTCTTTCCTGACTTTTAGATTTTGATGTCAGAGCCAGGAAAGTTGCTACAAAAAGTGAAGGTGTGGTTGCAAGAGTACTGGAATGTCACAGACCTCATTGCCATCCTTCTGTTCTCTGTTGGAATGATTCTTCGTCTCCAAGACCAGCCCTTCAGGAGTGATGGGAGAGTCATCTATTGTGTGAACATCATTTATTGGTACATTCGTCTATTAGACATCTTCGGTGTGAACAAGTATTTGGGCCCATATGTGATGATGATTGGAAAAATGGTAAGCAGGGTCCTCTGATTCCATGTTATAAGTTCTCAGAGGAGGAGTGGTTATCATAGGAAGAGGGAACTCATTCATTTGGACCTGCCATCACTGTCTTTGGCCCTATAGGTGTTTTATTTTTTAATTCGTTTCTCGTGTTCAGAAGTTTGACTTCATCTATACACATAACTGCAGAATTCACTATCACTCACTGACAAATAAACATCATCTATTTTGTGCCGGGCACTGAGTGGGAGTTGAGTATATAAAGATCCTCATTTGGTGAGATAGATGATGAGAGAGAGTGGTAACTACCATATGGTGCGAGAATGCTATAATAGAGATGTGTATAAAATGCCACAGGGACATAAAAGGTTGATCAGAGAAGGCTTCATGTGGAGGTTACATTTTAGCTGGATATTGGAGAAGATATGGATATCCACTCTCAATGTTTAACAGATTTCTTTTTTCTTAAGTTCTAGAAAAAATGTCTTCTCTGTACACAGATGGAAGAAAAGCCAGTTTATTTAAGATGAGATGAATTATGTTGAGTTTGAGTTGAACATTAAGTTCTGTCAATATATATGTTTTGTTAACATTACTGGAAAATGATGTGTTAAAAACTAGGTTCCAGAAAGATATTCCTACTTATTCTTTAAAAAAAAAAAAAAACACAAAGAATCCCAAGTGCCAAGCTAATATGCTTCCCCACATATGGCTTTGGACTTGTTCCAGTATCCCTGGACCATACACTAATTTCTAGACTTTCTCCTAAAGGCTGAGCACTCACAGGACAGCATCAGTGTGAATCTGAAATTGCACCAGTAAATCAGCTCCCTCTCCAAACTCAGAACAGAAGGAATCAGAACCTGATGCTCAGAAACTAGTGCTTTTATCAGTTAAACCATACACCTCATAAAAAGAGAGGGAGAATGTGAATCTAAAAGGAAAGGGTTATGAGACCTTGAGCACTTTATTTAACAACTCTTTGAGATGCAGTTTACTCATTTCCAAGTAGTAATAATAAATGCAAATCTCATAAACTTGCAGTGATAATTAGAAATAACACATGTTAAGTGACCAACTGTGTCTGATTCACAGTAGGAAGTTGATAAACTGTACCTTTTATCATTGTTAAAGTACAATGGAAAAAACTGAGAATACTTATTTGCTCCATTCCTAGTCCTTTTGAACAAAAGCTTGGTGTTTATAATACCAGCATTGTTTAGAGAGAATATCACAAAGCCCATTCTATAGTGGGAAAACTTGATTCAGTAGTGAAAGCAAAAGTCACTCAGTCGTGTCCAACTCTTTGCAACCGTGTTGACTATGCAGTCCGTGGAAGTCTCCAGGCAAAGATACTGGAATGGGTAACCTTTCCCTTCTCCAGGGTGTCTTCCCAACCCAGGGATCAAACCCGGTCTGCCACATTGCAGGCAGATTCTTTACCAGCTGAGCCACAAGGGAAGGCTAAGAATACTGAAGTGGGCAGCTTATTTATTTTTTAATTGGAGGATCATTAATGAATTCAGTAAGCTTGAGTTAATTAACCTCCAATTAAAAAAAAAAAAAAGCTTGAGTTACTTACCCAAAACTGAATCGCAGTTTCTTTGAGAGATTTTTGATTAGAAAACAAATCTGTATCTTAATATATAACATTACTTCTTATATCATTGTACTTTAGTATTGAATTTGAGATGGTGGTGAAAATTTCCACATCTAAAAGCAGAATCTCTACCTAGTCTATGGGAGAGATTTAGGAGACAGGATCTGTTAGTTCTCCACACAATTTGTATATAACAATGTGTAGATGTAACAGTTTTCTGGACAGAGGGGAAAATGTTCTATGAGACTGTCAAATATATTTTCAAACGTACCCAATGAAAGTGAAGAACATCTGCAAAATTAAGCCAAGTTTTCTCGACCTTGACACTATTGCTGATTCGGACTACATAATTCTTTGTTGGGGGTGGGGTGGGGTGGGCTGTCCTGTGCACCATAGGATGTTTAGCAGCATCCTTGGCCTCTACCCACTGGGCGTCAGTGATATGTGTGTGCATGAGCACAGGCACATGTGTGTCTGCACATCCACACATATAACAACAATAACATTTCCAGATATTGCTATATGTTCCCTGAAGAGCAAGTTGCCTTCTATTGAGAACCACTGTGTTATGCATATACATTATCTGATGGGTTGTTTTTCCTAACTGATCATTACCTTATTTCAGTAAATAAAGTTAGGAAGGACTCAAACCAGACGTATTACTTTTAAGAGGTTGGGTCACATTAAATAATTGAAATAAGTAAAGTCACTCTAATGCCCCACGTCTATTTTAAAATGCATCTGTCTTTTTAATAATGACATAATTATTTCCCCAGTTTTGATAAGAATGTAACCTTACCATGGAGTGAGCAAGAGAGATGTACTACATTTTTCTACATTCTAACTTATTCTTAACTAGTTAATGATATTATTCATAAGTAGAAAATGAGTATATTTGGGGACTTTGTTGTCTTTCTAGGGCTTTTAAGATAATTAGTTCAGTAATTGAGCCACTGATCCAAAAGATAGGTAAACTATGCCTATAGAATTATCAGTGAGCCAGGTGGACTGCCAGAGTAGAAGCTTAACAAAATATGCCTAGATGTGATTATTCCAAAAGCCCCTATTTAATATTAAACAGGGAAGTAACTTGCCTGGTCCAGGCACAACTGAAGGCAGCTAAGGTACTTGGACTCAATACTGATTAAGTATGTTTCCAACTGATCTTCAGCTCTAGAATCACTTAATAGAATTCTAACCTCTTTTCCTTCATATTCTACTTCTCAGTGGTTCTCTAAGCCTAGTACTAAGTTATACCACTTATGTAATGTGGATAAAAACAATGTAAATAGGTATCATTTACTATGCACCAAATACCATGTCAGACACGTCAATCATCATTACAGCCCCATGAAATGGGCTTTAGTTTATTCATCCCACACTTGAACAGACTAAAACTGAGCAAGAAACAAAGGCTTCAGACTCCTCTCTCACTCCACAGTGTGACCTCTTTTCAATTCTAATAATAATAATACATTAACTTTTACCAAGAGCTACTCACATTGTTTCATACCTTATATCATTTAATCCTTAGAAAAATAATATGCATCATTACTGTTATGATTATTATCCCTATTTTACAAATTAAAAGAAAAAAACAAGACCAAGCAGCATGCCCAGGATCACCTAGTTGTCTTTGCTAGCAGAGCCAGGGCGAGCACTCAGGTATTCTGACACTGAGGACGCATGCTTAACCACTGCGGCGTACGCTCTCCTCTAGAAACCCCAGTACTCTGGCCACCTCCTGTGAAGAGCTGACTCATTGGAAAAGACTCTGATGGTGGGAGGGATTGGGGGCAGGAGGAGAAGGGGACGACCGAGGATGAGATGGCTGGATGGCATCACTGACTCGATGGACATGAGTCTGAGTGAACTCTGGGAGTTGGTGCTGGACAGGGAGGCCTGGCGTGCTGTGGTTCATGAGGTCGCAAAGAGTCGGACACGACTGAGCGACTGAACTGAGCTGATACAACCCAACTGAAGGATGTTTAAAAGAATGAGAGACAATCAGCACTCTTCATATTGAACCAGTTGGACAATTTTTGTTTAAAAGCAGAAGCCAGGCCCAGTTCTGACAATTCTTGTTTCTGCAGTTCACTCCAACAGATATCAGTATTTATATGGAAGTTATGACGCCTTTGAAATATGTGAAGTTGAGTGTTTGGGAACAGTGTTTGTTTGATTGTTTTGACCCTTTGAATAGATATTACGATCAAGCTGAATGGAAACAGTCCTGAGAAATTAGATTAGAACAGTTGCTGTATTTACTGGCTGAATTTTCTTGGATCAAACTAGGTCCTAAATCTCATAAGTAAACACCTTCCTTTCCCCACCCACCTTTTAATCAGTCTAAATAAACATAACAGAAAGGACTCCTTTGTGCTTTTTCATTAATAGAACTTTTTGTAAATAAATGATGAAAGAATTTTGCAAGATAAGAGAGGGGATGAGAAACGGACCCACGTTTCCTATAAAACTGCTGACTCTCATTTTAAGAGAGTTCTGAGGCTACTAAGTTGTGAAAAGAATAGCATATATTTTTTAAGGACAGTGAACAGATATGAATGAACATCAAATTTTGATATATTTAATTTCAAAGTCAGACAGTACTTGAGAGATTTTGAAGTTGCCTTGCAAGTTGATTAATTAACCTAAAATGTATCGAGCCCCCAGTGTCCTGAGGCCTACAGGAAGGCTGTAATGTTTTAATTCCAGTAACTGGCACCATGGAATGTATCCTTGCAAAATGAAATTTAAAACTAATTTAAAGCCTTCATTGCCACTGATAAAATTATCATTGGTCTTTCTTTGTGGATGGGCATTCCATCAGGAAATTTGATATCCAAGAGAAAACAGTCTTTTGTATTAGGTGGTTTTATGCAAGGGATAGAAACCAATCTCCTACTAACTTAAATGCAGGAGGGATGAATTGATTTACAGCAGGGCATGATGGAAGCTACTGCACCCAGGCCCCCAACCACTATCACAACCCAGTCTCCTTCCCTGGAGTACCTGCTTTATTCACTCTGATCTGTTTCCCTAGTGGGAAACAGCCTTAGACAGTCTGAATTCACTTTATTACAGAGAGAGCAAGGGAGCTTTCTCCCCACTTCAGTTAAAAAAAAATCCAAAGAAAGATTCTAGTTGGCTGTCTTATGTCTCATCCCTACCTCCTGTCACTGTTGTCAGACAGCAAGTTACCATGATTAACCCAGCCTGGGAAAGACACCTACCTTTAGGGCCAAAATGGGTGGGAAAAACAAACAAAACGTTTCTGAAAGAAGGAGGCAATGGATTCTGGCCAGGCAAAATAATAGTTATTGCATCCTCATCTATTTTCGGTGATAAAAGGAAAATAATTTGGCATATGAGAAACAGATCCCAGATAACATGTATCATGAAAACAAGCAAAAAAGAAAGAAAGAGGAACAAGAGATAGCATTGTACTTGAATGGAGTCAAGTACAAGTAAGGAATTTTATGAACCTATCAAGATGAAGATCCAGCATTTCAACAGCAAGCGTAGAAATAGGCCAATAGGCCACCTGATTCTAATTCCTACAAAAAACAGCCTCCGTAACTGATAGGATACAATGCAGAAGAAAGAGCAGAAAGAGTGGTTCATCTGAGAGACTGGTCTGTGGTAGAAACTGTGCAATGAGGTGGGGCCGCAAGAGTAAGGCAGTTTAAGATGGATATTTGGGTTGCCTGAGTCTTGTTTACAAATAACTATTCTCTTGGGCTTTTCAACTCTTGATAAGCCTTTCAGAATTTGGAGAATTTACAGCATGACAATAGTTGTCAAAATAGTTCAACTAAACCAGTTCCAACTTTGCTAAGAAGAAAGAGACCCAGCAAGGACATTTGTCTTTCCCAGGAGCAGAAAAAATGTTAGTACTGCATCTGTAGGCTCAAGCTTCCGTGTCATATGACTCTCATGCCTAGTCACGACTAAGTCCCACAGAAAACAATGGAAGATGAAGGGGTTCTATTGTACATGTGCTTTTCCTTTTTAAATGATTTTCTTAGTGACTGTTAAGAGTTGTTGGACATTGGTTTCAGTAGACCAAGTGGTTACCTGATCACAGCTCCCTGTCTCGACATCCCTTATCAGCAGTCTCAAAGTGAACCAAGTTTCCCATCAGTATCAGCATCAGAGGAATCCTCAGTCATTCTGGTTTTCATTTGTTTCTCCCTCTGCTTCCCCCTGCTTCCAGATGATAGACATGATGTACTTTGTCATCATTATGCTGGTGGTGCTCATGAGTTTTGGGGTCGCCAGGCAAGCCATTCTCTTTCCCAATGAGGAGCCATCATGGAAACTGGCCAAGAACATCTTCTACATGCCCTATTGGATGATTTATGGGGAAGTGTTTGCGGACCAGATAGACCGTAAGCAAGTTTATGATTCTCATACACCAAAGTCAGGTATTTAACTTTAATTGGGTCATATCTTTTCCAAGTTCATTTGTTTGTTCTCAATAAATGGCTCAAGATAGAGGACTGATTTTTTCTTGGAGGAAAAAAACAATTATAGAAGGTAAATATACAATTTTAGCAAAGTAGTCCTTGGGTGGTTTTTCAGGTATGTCCTTCCTGTGACATCTGGTGTGCCAAATTTGACCAAGAATGGACCATTTTTAAAAGATCTAAATTCCTTGGGGATTCAAAATCCTGGGGCCATGTGTTGAATATTTAAATATTAAAAGTATATTATATCATTACTCCCCATCCCTATCCTAGCCTTTAAAAAATAAATTCCTTGGGTTTGACTTCAGAACAAATAAACAATTATCAATTTCGCCATCAGAATTCAAGAGTGAGGGCAAACAGCTGTGTGGTGTTTTCCTTGCACTGGAAACTATTCTCTAGTTCCTTTTTCCACTGTCTTAAATTATGTGCTATTGAGACTCAAAGGAAGCTAGTATTCATTGCCTGGAAGTATGGAAAATGCCTTAGGTTATAAACTGAGTTGCTTGCTTATAAATGCAAGAAAAAAAAATAGTATCTATATCATGAAGTGACTCATTGTAGGGAGTGAGTGCCAGCAGGCCCCTGACGCGTCATGCCCTAGTAGATGCTGATTCTCTGTAATAAACACCCTTCTTGTACAGAGTCTGAAAATAGTTGTATCCTATGAGTCTGTTCCAGCATTTTATTTGGACCAAATGTCAGGGCACACCAAGCATTGGGAAATTATTTGGGAAGGAAGCTTCAGAAAAGAAATATCTTTCATTGTGGAGGAGTTGAATCCCAGGAGCAATCATTTCTCATTTTCCCTGAGGAGTTTAGCTCTAGAAATAACATCCTTCCACCATTGTTGAATTAACATTTTTCTAACATTTTTTGCTGACAGGCCAGCCATCTAAGCTCTGGACTGTGGACACGGATTAGAGTTATGTATCTAGATAGTATAGCTTATTAAGAACAGGAGCAAAAACTAGTCGGCATACCCCAACACCCGCCCCTGCCAGTTTTCGGCAGGACTATGACTAGGGAAGTAAGGACAAATGACCGGAAAGCGTGAGTCCTACAGGCCTGTGAAGAGTATGTGCACAACAGCCACAGACACACTGGTCTGTCATTGTCCCTTCCATGATGAGTTTTGAACAAATACTCTTTTCTTCTCAATATGAGTTATCTGAGGCAAGAAGGTTTTTTTGGAATACCTAATTGGAACAAATACCCATTTCATGAGACTTAGCCAACTCACTGAGCAAAAATTCTAACTCCATCTCCCAGCTGGAATATCTTTGACAATGTGCAGCCTTCACCAAGACAGCTTTCCAGGGACTGGGGAAAGCTCTTTTGAATTCATTCTTTCAAATGGTCCCTGAAGGCAACATAACACTCGAAAGCCCACCTGTGATCATTCTTCTCAGCAATTAAGTGTACTATTTTTCCCCAACAATTTGCTTTCCCACTTACATTGTTTTGCTTTTCCTATCTCTCCTTTCTTCCCCTATGAGATTAAGCCCCCATAGGTCTATTGACAATGTGACATTTTGGGATGGGAGAAAGAGGGAGGTGTAGGTGTGCTTTATGAGTGGGATTCTGTCCGTCCGTCTACAAGTGGCCATTTATTGATGTTGTACTATGAACGCAGCCTGTGCAACAAACACCATCATTTGGCTGAATCAGAGGATCTATTATTGTTATTTTAAAGAAGGGCTGATTGTAGTTTAGAACTTGCAAAAACCCTGGAGATGGAAGTGTGGTGTTTTGTGTGAGTGAAGTATGAAAATAGATGTGCCACATTGTTGAGTAGACCTGTGATGCCCTATGTGTGTGAGAATAAATTTCTACCCCATATCCTACATCCCCCCGTATGTAGCCAACCCAGCCTTGGATGGATGCAACTTCATGACTCCCTTCCCCCAGCCACTTACCTTCCGTTCTGATGTTCTGAAGTTGGCTACAGTAGTAGCCTCTGTTCTAAGCTAAATCAGCCAGTTTGTTGTCTAGAGTGCTAAAGAGTATTTGTCCTTTCTCAAATGGGTATAGAAGGCTGCCCCAAATCTGTCATTAAATTTGGCCTGTGTCATTGAATAGCCCTGTCTTCTGAATGATTTGATTTCCATGTTGTGGCACTGAGTGGGCCCAAGGGAGATTGGATGACAGCCCCGCCCTGTCATTCAGAACTGCCCAGGAGATTCGGTACCAAGCTGTTTGAGAAAGGTACAAACTGTTTATGCTGCCCTGCGGTGTCTTGCCTCTTTTCTGTGCCGTGTCCAGGTTGGTTTGTGAAGCATGTGTTCAGGCTAATTGGATCTCATATCCACCTAGACTGCCAGGGTCCACCAGCCCTATCCTGTGGATGTGCCCTGTGGGGGCTTCTCCAAGCACTGCTCATTCTTGCACACCTTCTCAGAGGGACTCATTTGGAACATAATGCACGCGCTCCATATCTAACTCTCTTTGTTTTTAGCTGCAAAAGTGCTGAAGCCATTTCATATTGCAGAAATAATCTTTCTTAATTGGACTGAATATATTATATGTGGTTGTATAATGGGGGCTGCGGGGTGGTGGGGAGGTTTTTAACATCTGTCCCACACCTCAGAAGGGAGGACAACTTTAAATGCCCTCACTTCTGGGAAACAGTGTTACCCAACTGTAGATTTTTAAAATACATTTCATTTTTTTCTTGTAGTTTGTCCTAAACCCAGAGAATATCAATAAGGCCAAAAAAAGCTAGAATGAAACTTCTCAGGTTACTTTCCAAATGTGCTCAAAGACTAAAAGGAAAAAGAGGGAAAAAAAAAAGTGTAAATTCCCAGAATGACTTTTCACCTCTGAGCCAGGTTGGATGAACACAAATGATAGTCCAGCCTTAATCTCAATTTATCTTTAGTTTAGCAGCTGAAACATTTGCTTTGGTGTTGAGAGCAGAAGTCAGTGTTAAAACATGATTGGAAACAGCAGATAATAAAACTCAGGAAAGGAGAGTGACAATCTGCTCTGTCTAGACAGCTTTGCCAAACACCCTGATTAACTGATGGGGGTTGAACATGCCGTCATTGTCTGATTGGTTGGTTCCTGGTTGGTTTTTTTTAAATAGCCCCAAAGCATCTCAGGTGTCTATGTTATATATGCTCTCTAAGACCCAATCTATAGGCTATCATGAGGGAATTTGGTTGCTAAAAGTGTTACTATCGAATGATGGCAGGCGTCCTTCTGGGCCTCTCATCAAATGAACCCTGTTGCATGGCTTCTGAGAGCTGGTCAAGATCCCACTGGAGCCTGAGGGGAAAAAAGCCACTTAAGAGAAGAGGAGATACAGAATAAATTTTCAGCACACTCATTCCAAGGCTGGGGCAAAGCTAAAATTAGATGGATTCTAGCCATCTGAGAAATCTAGTTCTCATTTTAGTGTGTGAGGTGCTTGGAAATACACCTTTATTGGCAGAGAAAATGGGATGTCTCTGGCTTCCTCAAGTCTCTGAATGAATGAGACTTCCCTTTATTTACAGGGCATCCTTGTGTTGCCTGCTGTACACTCAGATTCTCCAGGCTATACCAGGGCAGGGGGAAAATGAATCATGCTCTTGAATGCATTAAATCAGCATCTAAATTTAGTCCTTCTTATGTCTCTCTGAGTATTTTCACAAGTTTGGTTAGGAATGTGAAAGCAGAATGTCCAAAACTTACTTTCTACCATGACAACTTATTATTTGGTCGTTTCTAGTCACCCTAAATTAACTATCCAACCTACTTAGTGTATAGATCACATTTTTTTTTCTTTTATTGCCTAAGGCCTTTCCATCTGAAATTAATAGGTTATCTGGAGTAAGAGGGATTTTTGTGCTGTCATTTTGATTTGGTTTTGCTCATTTATTTATTTACTATTAAAAACAAACAAACCAACCTCTGTAGGCTTGTGGTCTGTGTGATGTTGACTGGATTTAAAGTGTTGCTTTTGTCATGAAACAAGGAGCGTGTTTATGCATGTACAGTTCAAACATTCTCCTGTATTACTTTTCTGTCTCAGATTATTTGTTGCTCATTTCAGGTGTAGAAATTAGCATAGCACAAGGCTAGTCTCTAAAATATGCCTGCTGTGGTGAAGCTTAGAACAGCAAGAGCAGAGAGGGTGGCTACTGTTAAAAGTTTCACTCCAGTTCTGGAAACTCGGGCTGTGCATCTGTTTGGTATTCAGGACTGACTTTCGCTAATGAATTCAGAGCACACTGATGGCAGACAGCTATAGCATGGGGAGTGTTGCCTGACCAAAGAGAAATATTTTGGAAAAGACAAACTTGAGCCAAAGCCAACTTTTGGGAAACGGGGCAATTGTTTTGCTGGGTTTTGTTTTTGCAAATTGCTAAGGAAGTAAGTCAATACAAGGCACCACCCCCATTTTCTGTCCCCGAAAGTCATCTTTTACCCAGAGACTCTCCACCCAACTTATTTACTAACACAAACTGAGGCTTAGCAGCCTTACAAACAGCAGAGCTATCTGCAGACAGGCCATTGTGATGAAATTCAGTTCCCATTATGACCAACATTTGTTCCACCGTCATCAGACTGATTTTAGCCTTTGCTCACAGCTCAGGCTCCATTTTTAATATGTTCATTCTTCATTCAATGGAATCCATTGAATCCACTCAATGGATATTTTATTCCCACTGTGAACTGAACATCTAGATACAGCAATGCATGTGACAAAGACATTGTCCTCAAGGAGTTTGCAGTCCAGGAGAGGCAGACTGACGTGGGGATGGAGCCCCAGACAGCAAGTAGCCAGTTCTTCCTGAGGGGAAAGGAGGGGCAAAACAGAGGAACCCTTGCAGAGTGGGAAGGTTGAACTGAGCCCTGAAATATTGCTATTTGCTAGGCAGATGGGAGCAGGTGGGTGTGAAGGAGAAGAATGACATTCCAAACTGAGACTTAGCATGGAAAGTTCCAGGCTCAGCAGGTAGTTTAATATGGCTGACTGCAGGATGAGAGGCAGGAGGCAGGAAACAGGACAGATGGGTCTGAAAAGAGACAGGAGCTTAGATTTTAGAGGAGTTGTACCTCATGCTCAGGGTAGTACCATGCTCTGATACAAGTTTTAGTTGAAGCTATCAAGCAAAAAAGGGTCCATAAAAGGGGTGGAGATGGGACCTGGGAGGACCTTAGCTAATATAGTAGCAGTTGGGATGAAGAAGATAGGCAGCAGGAAACTTCAGGAAGGTAAATTCAGAAGCACCAGGACAGAGTCAGATGGTGCAGAAGGTGGCAGTGCAGGGAGTGGATGAGAATTTAAGATGGAGGAGTTGAAGTTCACGCCAAGCTTTCCAGCTTAGTCTAACCAGTGCTGTCACATACTGAGATAGACGACTCAGGAGGAGGAACTTTGGGGGGAAAGGGATCTGTTTACTTGGGGTTAGATGGAGCTTGAAGTTTCCATGGCAATGTGAGGAAATCATGAAGAAGACTATTTGGTATGTAGAACTCTGGAGGTAAGTAAAAAGAGCTGGATTGGAGATACAGATTTGGGGATCAAGAATATAATGACCTGTCAAAGCCACAGAAGTGAGTAAGCTTTCCAAGGAGCACAGGTAGAGAGGGCCAGAGCAGAACACTGAGAATGGGGGAGTCAGTGCAAGAGAAGAATACAGTTAAGTGCGTGTTTAAAAGTCCATTCAATTAGACATTTAGGAAATCACTGGTGACTTTGGCTAGAGAATTTTCATTTCGATGGGGAGTGCAAAAATCAATTAAAGTGATTTAAGAGTAAATGAGTAGCAAGGCAAAGCATTTACCAGGGAAAGGGAGGAAGAGAAGTGTTTTATATAAATGGGGGGAGTGGTGTCAATGAAGTGAGGCTTGACAAAGAAAAAGTATTGTTTTGTAATCACCCCTTTGGAAAGTCACTGACTCAGTACCTATCAAAGAATCGCTTAGGGCCACCTCTTTGCATAGTTCAGTTGTCTGTTTTCTCAGTCAAAACTCAGCAGCTCAGATCAGGAAAAACAAATAGCTGGATTAAGTCAAGACTGAAGTTTTGTTGTGCCAATATAGCAAAAATAAAGGGGCCTAGGGATTTTGAAAAAGCTTGCAAGGGTTCTTAAAGTTATGCGTTATAAACTCTAAGATGGAGGGTGAAGAAAATGTACAATGTTGGTATTTTTGAATTAAAAAGAGGAATCGAAGGACTAGACTTCTAGCCTGTATACTAAGTATTCTGAGAACTAAGGTTCCTCAGAGCAGTGACAGTAAGATGCTGTGGTCAGAGAATGGTAAACCAGTACTAAGGTGGGACATTTAGGATAATGATAAAGTCCAAGAGTGGCTATAAGAATGGATCCCAGGATACACTGGAATTGAGGTGCTGCACAGTGAAGCTAGCTGCTTCTGTGTTTGTCACTACAGGTATAGAAGTGTTCATACCAATGCCACAAGATGGAGTAGACAGGAAGACTTTGAGCAGGATGACCTGAAACCAAGGGAGAAAGGGCTTTTTGCACAAGAATGAAAAACAGTGGTTTAGAAGAGGCAAAGTATCAGTGAGAATGCACACAAGACTCACAGGAACCTTACTGGCAGATGAGCAGAAATGTGTGATTTCCATTTGAGAAGGTTACAGGGAGATGGTGTCTTCCTGCAAAAGAATTTTAGCTAAGGCAAGAAAATGTGGTGTAAGTATAAGAAAGCAGAGGAGTCTGTGTTCAGTGGTAAGGGTTTTCCAGAAAACTCTGAGAAAAGGGAGAAATAGGAAAATTCAGTGGGCAGAAAGCCCAACATCGTATGAAGACAATAGCATAAGGCAGGATAGTTAAGTGGAAGAGTTTGCATTGCAAAAAATAGAGATCGTGGATAAGAACTGGTTGTGAGAATGTTTTCAGATTGAGGCAGCTGGAGACTAGAGCCTGGTAGCATAAGATGCAGATGAGAATAAGGATGATGAGATCTAGCCTCATAGACAAGAGTGGCCATTGCTCAGGTTTCCAAGATTGTGTTGGAGACAAATTATTCTGGCTCCTAGGCCATAGATGCAGATGCTGCTAGAAAAATCAACTGTATTTTTATTACAATTCTGCTTATTTCTATTTTAAATACCTACCCTCTTATACTAGGGAGAAATTATGACCTCAGGGTCACCCCTCTTTACATTCCCTAAGGTAGATTAATGTTGGGGTGGGTCAGGTTGTAGTTTTGAGTCATCATCTACACATGTCCACACAGCTTGCTGCTAAAGTATCCATTATAGTCATCACTATGCAAATCTAGTCGACTTTTGAGGTCTTCCCACAGTCTCAAATCCTAGACACTTTCTCCCCCTGGGACTCTGCTACCCCAACTGAGCTGCCAGGAAGACCATGCAGCCTGAACCTACGAAGCACTTGCAAACTGGCATCCACTCTGAAACAGCCTCACATGTGTGCATAGACACACATTTCTCTCCTTTCTCCTCCAATCTTGCTTCTGACAGAACACTTTCATCTGTTCCCTAGATTCTCCTTTCTGTTGCCTAGTCTGTTACATACATATACATATTGGAAAAGGGCATGACAACCTACTCCAGTATTCTTGCCTAGAGAATCCCATGGACAGAGTCCTGACAGGCTACAGTCCATAGAGTTGCAGAGTCAGACTTGACTGAAGCAACTCAGCATGCATACATATACATATAATACAAATGCTTGAAAATGCAGAGAGCTTCTACATCTGAACCACAAAAGCAGCCAGAGACTTGAAGCCTGTCTCCGGGTTGTGCCTTGCAACCCCTCCTTCCCTGATTCAGAGCCAATACCTGCTTGCAAGAGAAGCAGGCAAAATGAGTGAGTATTTCGGAATTCTATCCCCCACATTGATTTAACCATCTTGTAAGGAAAAACAGGATGCCCCAAAGAAAAATAAACTTGTTGGCACCAGGCATGCTAGCTGTAATCTCTGTGTTACAAAGGGAGGATTGTATGTGAAGGGATCATGATAATCATAATAATTTATACGTCATAATAAATCATATTACAATATTGCTGTGGGATTTCCCGAGCTCTCAGCGTGGTAGTAGGTCTTATAAGTTCTTCTAGACTAGCCCTGTCCTAGAATCTTCTGTGATACTGGAACTGATATAGACCTGCACTTTTCATCACATGTGGCTAGTGGGCCCTTGAAATGTGACCAGTGTGAAGGAAGTTTTAACTTAAAGGGCTGTGTGTTGCTAATGGCTACCCTACTGGACAGCACTGTTCTAGTATATAAAAGCCATTGGCACACCAGCTCGTGAGAGCCAGGAATACATCTGCCTTCTTCCCTGCTGTAGCCTGAGAATCTCAAACTGTGTCTGGAACAACAACAAAAAAAACTCAGAAAATAGTTGATGCATGAAATAAACCCCTTAATGTAAGAACTAGAAACAGTAAGGTTGTTCTCTGCTTTACACAGTTTTTAAAAGAAGATCTCAATGATACATAATGGAATTTGAAAATTTTCAGTTGACAAAATGAAAAAGAGTTACATTTATTAAAAAAAAGAATGTAAAATTTGGGTGAATTAAATGTAGTGATCATGGATTCATATTTCAAACACACACACAGAAAGTGAACTCAACTGGGATCCTAGAGCTGATAACTTCCTGCAATATAGCTGAATTTGTATTCAAGAAGAGAACTACAGCCACATTTTAGAAATATTTATTGAACAAGTCATCATTCTAGACTGTGCAGAGATAGAATGTTGGATAGCAGAAGAGAAGACGGAGGGAGCAAAACCAGAAGAAAGGGAGGAAGGGCAGGAAGATGGTCAGGCCGTTTGTTGCTGAGGGCCCCTGAGGAAGGAGGACAGAGCTGTGTGAGCCTAGTGGTGGGGCCGGATGAGACCGGAGCAGAAACCCCTGCCAACTCTGCACTGTGCCACACTGTAGGTGGTTGCCATGCATCCCGTAACAACGGCCCTTTCCACAGGCGCAGTGTTCTGACGAAACACACCAAGGCAGATGGCTGATTTCCACTCAAAGCAGAGCAAAGCACATCCCGTCTGATAACGTGGCAAGATTTTAACTGATGTTTATTAACAACAACTGAAAAATAGACTGACCTCCACACAGGTTAACTATTAGCAGACAGTCCCTGCAAGATTCACATGTTAATTGTTTTTTCTCAAATGTGACAAGATAAACCTGCAGCCTCAGCAAGGAAGGGGAAAGGGGGGAAGAAAGGTGCTCAAGATCTTTTACAAGATGCTGTCCAGTGGAGCGTATAGCTTCCTGCCGTTAGATTTCAGACTCTTCTGGCAAGTGACGTTTGACTGAATTGCTTGGCATTCAGCTAGACATTTAGTATCTAGAATATCAGGCCTGAAGTTAAGATGAGGACATGCTTCGCAGAAGACCCCAATATCTTAAGGTCGGATGTAGAATTTTGAGTCTTTGCCATGATGACACACTCAGTTCAAGTAGATAACATCCACTGATGAGTTAAAACTAGAGGGGGCTATTTTTTAATCTGGGTCATCATTATCTGATAGCAGAATGTCATCATCACAGTGTAATATAAAAAGGAATAAAGCAGACATCCTGCTATCACATTTTCCAGATTCTAGTTAGAATAGGTTCATTCATTCAATGACATTTACTGAGCCATTCTGTGTGCCAGACACTGTGCTAGGAGCTGGGGATTAAAAAGAGACATACATTATTGCCTTGGCTTTGAAAAATGTCTAATGGGGATGACCGACAAGTAAACAAATCAATACATATTTCCATAGAGATGATGTTCAAGGACTTGGCTCAAAGGAAAGAAAATACTTTCATTTGAGAGTGGGCAGGAGTGAGCGGGACATGGTGAAGCAGAGAAAAACAAGGGAGGGCAAAGTACAGCCAGAGAAATTCTCCTGGAGGTAACAGTTAAGCCAGATCATAAAGGGTATTAAGAGTTTCCCAGACAGATCATAAGAGGGCATTCTAGACAGAGAGACTATTGTGCACACAGCTCGAGAGAGAAGACAAGACATACACAAAGACAGCAGAGCAGTGAGCCTCCCTCCCTGGACCAGTCAGTCAGGGTCAGTCCCCCCGCAAGGTGCTCCCAAGCCTCCTTTGCCTACCCCGGGTTAAGGCATGGTACCGCATTGGTTTCTTCTTCTTTCTTATGTGTATCTCCCCACTGGACTGTATGCATTTTGAGAGGGTGAAAGCCACAATTTGTGTGCATCTTTTCCAGCATATTTGAGTGAGTGAATGGAGAAGAGGTTAGAAAGGCAGGTTGTGAAGCCTTTGTATGTTAGGCCAAGAAATTTGCATCTCTTCTGATGGGAAATGCAGAGTTTACCTTGTGTGGAGCTTGTTTCTAAGTTAAAGCTCCAATTTATGGAATTGGTATGTTGTGAATGTCAAGTGGTGATATTGTGGTTGGAAAATACACAACCCTGATACCCATCTCAGGGAAGTTAGACGAGCCATAGAAAAACCTTTTGTTCCAAAATGTGTTTTTAAAAAGAAGTAGCAAGTTTTGAAGAGTCAAAACATCATCACCCGAATAGGTTAAATTTACTGACTCTTCTCCCCTTGGTGTGAAATATTTGAATCTTTCATCTTAACGCCCTCCACCCAAAGTAGCTGAAATCAGCATTCAGGGGAGGAGAGTTAAAATGGGGGCAGGTAATGAAACTGATGGCTCCAGCGGGAAAGGCAGACTTTGAGCAGCCAGAGGGCTTTGAGGCGACTCTGTGCCTGGAGGGCAGAGAAAGTGAGATGGGTGTGGGGACATTCCGAAAGAGAGGTGGTGGCAAAAACAGCTATGCCTACCTTGCAGTTTTGCCAAGGGCCCTGGCAGATGCCCAGCTTGCCTCCAAAAACAGTCTTCTATGCTGTCTGCAATAAATTGCTGATGCCTGAATTTAAATATCAGGACTGCTTGAAGTTCTGAAAAGCCTCAGGCTCCCCTAGTTCAGGCTGCAGGTGCTGGAGTTCCCCAGTCTAGCTTCTCCATTTCAGTCAGGTTTCTTCTCATCTACAACCTGGCTCTCCCTGTGAGAGGATTAACAGGTACAAAAGAGAGGAAGGAAGAGAGAGCAAAGGAGTATCCATTCAGATACCACCCTCTCTCATCTTCTCCTTTAGTTCATCCTTCGTTTATCTTCAGGTCCATTAAAAGTCTACTTCCCAGGAAACTCAAGGTTCAAAAAGCCCCAGGAAAGCCAACAGAAGCTAGAATAGCCTCAGAGAAGTTTTCTTGTGACCACAGAATCTCCCACCATTAAGCCTACCCCGCTAGTTCTCAACCAGGAACAATTTCACCGCCACCCCCACTCTCACCCCAGGGGACATTTAGCACTGCTTAGAAGTGTCTTTGTGTATCACAACTCAAAAGATGCTACTGGCATCTAGTGGTAGAGACCAGGGATGCTACTACACAGGACAGCCTCCTAACCAAAAAAAATCATCCAACCTAAAATGTCAGAGTGCTGAGGCTGAGAAAACCTTGTCTATCAGAATCAAAATTCATTTTTTTATTGTTGCTTCTCGAAGAAAAATGGCACAAGGTAGCTAGTTGCCATCCACATCTGCAAAGTCCTAAAGGACAGGTCTGAGAAGATCCTAGGTCCTCAAAACCTGATGCCGGGAACATAGTGTTTCAGGCCCCCATCTGCCATCCCTTACAGAGTTTCTCAACAGCTCTCTGCACTCTGCTCACTCATTTGATCTTCAGACCAAAGACCAAGTTCGGACATCATGCAATTATGGTGTCAGAGCAGTCAACATGATAAGCCAGTTTTAGAAAGGCCCCATCTCCTGTTCTTGAGGACCAGTTTTGAATGGAATAAATCTAGCTACCGCTGCAGTGAAGTATGAGGAAAACCCAGAAGCCTTACCTGTGGTTCACAATTCACTAAATATTTTGCTGATCCAGGTAGAGACTAACAAACATCAAAACTTCCCAAGTTTGTATCTGAGAGATGCCAGTGGTTTTTTAATAGGAAAGCAACATCCTGCATGGCTACAGAAAGTTGCCTGAGTGACCTTGAAAGTCCTGTGAAATTGTCCTGTTCAACCAGCCCAGCTCATCATCTGGGATGAAGCAGGAAGGCGAAGCACTCTCCCCATGAGCAGACTCAGTAGGTACAGCTACTGGTCGACTTAACACCACAGGACCAGATCCAAATCCATTTTTAAATATTTGCTGCAGCCAGTGAGTCTCTCCTGAGTAGACCATAGGATCCAGCTTTACAAAATCACAGTCCTTGAAGCAAAGGAATGGAGTCTGTGGCATGCCCTTTTCAATATTCTGAAGAAAGGCTTTATAAATAAAATGCCACTGTGAATTGAGTGGTTACAGTACTGCTCCAGGAAAGCCAGTTGCTGACAAGTACTTCAAAGTCAAGGATGCCACCTGAGGAACATAGCGTTCAACAGCCAGAGGAACTGTGTATGGTGTATGTGGTTCTATCATACAGCGAGTGCTTGAATATACAGGGCGGGGACCCTCCATCAAACAGGCCAGGCACTAAAAGACGAGATTCTTTTCAGTGAATTTAAGATTATACAACCTGTCAGGAGTCTACACGAGATAACCAAGTGTCGAAAATGTCACCGCTCTTTGAAAACTGTACAGCAATTGACTTAAGCAGATTGTACCAAATATAAGGATGCCTGAGTTCTTTATTAGCTGTCAAGTGTATTACAAAGGCTGTGTCATGAAATTCATGGGTTTCTTCTGGCATTTCTAGGCAAAGGGAAGTCAATTAACATTTGCTGAGATCCTGTTACGATGGCTGGCACCAGACCAGGCTCAAAAACCTGCTGAATCCTGATATAGTGTCAGTGTACAAAAAGAGTAGAGATTAAGTAAATTCCTTATGGTGCACAGCCAGGTTGGCAGAGGCAGAATTGGAACCCAGGCCTGTCTAACTCCTAAGTCCGTGTTCTCATCTCTACATTGTAACAGAAGGCTGCTTCCATCTGATTCCACAGCTCTCCTTTCTCCTCCACACCTCGCTCTACTGACTGGACCATAGTTATGCATTTATTTACCTAGAAACTACTTATCAAGTGCCCTACTTGGCCCTGGAGAGAAAATGGTGCACAAGAGAGGTTTCATCTTTCCCTTAATGGGAATTAGGTTCTCCTGAGGGCAGGTGAGAGGTAGATAGTAAACAAATAAATACTTTGGGAATAGTAATAGGTTCCATAAAGAGAAGGTCATGGAGTCATTGGGATAAGGATTCAATTTTGCATAGAATGGGAAAGACCTTGAAGAGATGTTTGTACTGAAATATGAATGATGAAAACCCAGGTGGCAAGAACTGGGGAAAGAACATTCCAAACAGAGGGAGCAGAAACAACAAAAGCCGTGATGTGGTAGGAATGATCTAGTTGTGTTTAACTAGAATCAGAAAGAATGCCTGTGTGACTGGAGTTTAAGATGCAAAGCAGCTCAAGTTTGTATAATACATTTTGGTGGAAATCCTGGATTTGAATGTGTGATTTAATTCTAGGTTGTTGTTCAGTTGCTAAGTCATGTCCAACCTTTTGCGACCCCATGAACTGGAGTATGCCAGACTTCTCTTTCTATCACTATCTCCCTGAGTTTGCTCAAACTCATGTCCATTGAGTCAGAGACGCCATCCAACCATCTTATCCTCTGTTGCCCTGTTCTCCTCCTGCTCTCAGTCTTTCCCAGCATCAGGATCTTTTCCAGTGAGTCTGTTCTTTGCATCAGGTAGCCAAAATATTGGAGCTTCAGCATCAGTCCTTCCAATGATTATTCAGGACTGATTTCCTTTAGGATTGACTGGTTGGATATCCTTGCAGTCCAAGAGACTCTCAAGAGTCTTCTCCAACAACCCCAGTTCCAAAGCATCAATTCTTCAGCAGTCAGTCTTCTTTATGGTCCACTTCTCACATCTACACATGACTGGAAAAACCATAGCTTTAACTCTATGGACATTTGTCAGCAAAGTGATATCTCTGCTTTTTAAAATGCTGTCTAGGATTGACATGTATCTGTTCTTCCAAGGAACAAGCGTCTTTTCATGGCTGCAGTCACTGTCTATATTGATTTCAGAGCCCAAGAAAATGAAATCTGATACTGTTTTGCATTTTCCCCATCTATTTGCCATGAAGTGATAGGACTGGATGCCATCATCTTCATTTTTTGAATGCTGAGTTTTAAACCACTTTTTTCATTCTCCTCTTTCACTGTCATCAAGAGGCTCCTTAGTTCCTCTTCACTTTCTGCCATTAAAGTGGTATCGTCTGCGTGTCTGAGATTTGTTATTTCTTCCAGCAATCTTGATTCCAGCTTGTGATTCATCTAGCCTGGCGTTTCACATGATGTACTCTACATATAAGTTAAATAAGCAGAGTGACAATATACAGCCTTGATGTACTCCTTTTCCTATTTGGAACCAGTCCATTGTTCCATATCCAGTTCTAACTGTTGCTTCTTATTCTGCATACAGGTTTCTCAGGAAGCAGGTAAGATAGTCTGGTATTCCCATTCTCTTTAAGAATATTCCATAGTTTGTTGTGATCCATGCAGTCAAAGGTTTTAGCATAGTCAAGGAAGCTGAAGTAGACTTTTTTTTTTTAATTCCCTTGCTTTTTCTATGATCCAGCAAAAGTTGGCAATTTGATCTCTGGTTCCTCTGCCTTCTCTAAATCCAGCTTGTACATCTGGAAATTCTAGGTTAGGGACTAGATTTAAGAACAGATCAGCAACTCTGTAATCATTTATTCAGAAACCAGCCTACCATCATATGCTGATAGGAGGGTAGAGAATCTTCCAGAAACCAGTGGCTTCCAATCCAGTTCTAACTGTTGCTTCTTATTCTGCATACAGGTTTCTCAGGAAGCAGGTAAGATAGTCTGGTATTCCCATTCTCTTTAAGAATATTCCATAGTTTGTTGTGATCCATGCAGTCAAAGGTTTTAGCATAGTCAAGGAAGCTGAAGTAGACTTTTTTTTTTTAATTCCCTTGCTTTTTCTATGATCCAGCAAAAGTTGGCAATTTGATCTCTGGTTCCTCTGCCTTCTCTAAATCCAGCTTGTACATCTGGAAATTCTAGGTTAGGGACTAGATTTAAGAACAGATCAGCAACTCTGTAATCATTTATTCAGAAACCAGCCTACCATCATATGCTGATAGGAGGGTAGAGAATCTTCCAGAAACCAGTGGCTTCCAGAATCAAGAAGGGAGCCACCCTTTGGCCTCACTGAAGGGTTCCCTCAACACTGGGATGGTGGTACTGTGGGTGCTCTCAAAAAACAACCATCGTGAACGAATTAAACACCCACATGGAAAACTCACTATACCTCCCAAGAGGAAATTTACCTGTCTCTGTGAGTGTGTCAGATAGCCTCCATCATCAAAACTGTGAACATCTTAGTAACGTAAACAAGGATACACACTTGTAAATGACACATGCTCACAGATGGGTCAGAAAATTACAAATTGGGAAGAGGCAGATAAAAAATGTTAGCCGTGAGAAACCAGCACTATGAACTGAGTATAACACAGTCAAGGGGAAAACATCTTCCAGAAGAGTTTGCTTTGGGGAGTTACCATTGGCCCCATAGGAGTTCGCAGTGTACAGAGCGCCTGGCGTGCGTGCAGAGCTCAGTTACGAATGACTTGAAGCACTGTAGCAGGGACAGCCCATGATGGGACCAAGAGCTGGGTACTCTGAATCCCAGTTCTGTCACCTCCAATAGCTCTGTGACCTTGAGCAAGTTGGTGACCCTCTCTGTGCTTCAGTATTCTTAGCAATTTAGAACAGTAAGGAAGTTTTGCCTTGATGTACCTCTCCCACAGCAACACTATTAAGAAAAAGATCAGTCTTTCCCTCAATATAATAAACCTAAGAAATACAGGAGTTCATGCATATTAGTGTATATGATGAAGCTAACATCTGCATCTGTGTCAGAGTGTGATGTGTTCAAAGAAAACATTAATGAATAATGGCCCTGGTGATGTGAAGATGTGCCAAATTAATGAAATTTGGGGAGAGAATGAAACAAAATTTGCACTTTAAAGGGCACAATATCAAGGACTTCTCAGAGATAAGGTGGTATTGGTGTTAAACAAGGCAAGGGTGAAGTGGAAACGCGTATAGAGTTGAGTCATATACTGTTGCTTAAACCTCCAGTCCCTTGCAGCAGGGAAGCCAGCTCCAAAATAGGTGCAGGAGCCTTGAGCCATCCAAACAGCAAGGTGCTTTCCAGCATCCTCTGTTCCACTGTGTTCTTTTCAAACAAAATCCATTGAAACAGTTATGTCAAAACAAGCTGTCTCAAATAGCATTCCTCTCACTTGAGTGGCGCAGTGGTAAAGAATCTGCCTGCCACTGCTGGAAGCACAGGAGACACTGGTTTGACCCCTGGGTCAGGACGATCCCCTGGAGTAGGAAATTGCCACCCACTCCAGTGTTCTTGGCTGGAAATCGCATGGACAGAGGAGCCTGATGGGCTATAGCCCATGGGGTCACAACAAGTCAGACATAACTGAGCGACTGAGCAGGCACACACACTTTCTTTACAGCAGTGCAGAACGAAGGTTCTGTCGCTGCTGATCATCATGAAAACCAACGATCTTCTTTGCCCTATTATGTCTGCCTTCCAGCCAACCTGAAAGTCATTGTGGATAGCTAATGAAATTTCTCATCCCTTCATAGATTCAGCAAATGTTTAGAACCTACTGTGTTCCAAGCACTGTGGTGGAGTATAGTAATGAGCAAAACCTGAGTCGGGGCATCAGCTATCAAACACAGAATCTCACAAACACTTAATCTAAGCTCTGGTAAGTGTGTGTTCAAGAAATAGAGGTGATAGGAGAACATCAAACAAGAACACTCGGGGAAAAGCTTTCTGAGGAAGTGACTTTTTGAGTTAAGCTATGCAGAGTAAGTAGGAGTTTGCAAGGCAATGAGCAGGAGAACCCAGGAGTAGTCTTTGCCAAGTCTTTGAGTCAGAAAGGAGGTGACTCTTGCCAGTAACTGGGAGAAAACCAACATGACAGAAACATAGTATACAAGGGAATATATAGTTTGAAAAAAGCTGAAGAGCAGATGAGGGTCAAGTTGTCGAGGACCTTCTAGGCCAGTGTAAAGATATGAGTTTTTTCTTAGATTTAATGGAAAATTTTTGAAAGGCTTGTTGCAGAATTTAGCTGTAGTAGTGATTGTGGTGTTTGTGTTGTTATATATATATGTATGTGTGCGCATACTTTTGTAAGTGTGTTTACGTGTCTGTGATGTGAATTGCATGGTTTGATCAATCAGCATCAATCCAGCGGTTACCATGGGGACTACTGAAGGCTCAACAAGCACCAGATCATGCTGAATAGGAGCACAAACCTGAATTCCAGGCAAAGTTTTGCCCTCATATGCTGGCTATGAACCCAGCCTCTAGCTAAGCAATGAATTGATTGGTCTTAAACTACGTCAGTGGTGATTTGACTTGGTACCATGGTCTCTGTATTTTGGAAATTTTATCTTGTAACTCAAGTAGTGTTTCTGCCTACCCTCCTTGCTTGGAAGGCACCACTGGTGTTTAATATGTGGGGTTCAGAGAGGCCCATGTCCTGCAATGTGCAGGACACTCACACAGTCAAGCATTGTTCTCTCTCCCACACAGCTCTCCAGTGTTTCTTGCAGGCATTCATGTAGGTGAAAAACCTGGATATGATTATCTGAGCCTAGCTCCATTTTACATTTAAAGACACAATATTTTTGCATGTTTTTAATAAGCAGTAATTTTTTCCAGGAATGAAACCTCCATGAAAATTGATGACAGTGGCATTTTGTTTGCTTTGACCTTTCCCAAGGGTTGTTCACCCTTTTGGAAAATCAGCTCATCAGTGACAATGCTGCCCATCATCCTTGAGTCTTCTATTCAGTCTACATTTGTGTCTGTCGTTCAGGCAGATTCTTCACATAGGTGTGAAGGTATCTTCACATAGGTACCTGCCCACTTCACTGTGGCTTGTGGAACAGTCAGACCTGAGCATTTACATATCAAAATATTTATTATGTTATAAATCACTTTCCTTTTATTCTCCCTGTATTTTTAAAGTTAGAACACTATATTGATTTTTCTATAATTATGCATACAGGTAAATTATACCATCGATAAATTTTATTTCAGAACAGAAAAGGAAAAAATACAAATATTATAAAAAAGAGTTGTTGGATCTGATAAGATTGATAGCAATGAAAAAGCCTCTTTGGTGCTTCAAAATACTGTGATTTTAAGAATCTAACTACCTACTATCTTTGGATAGTCTCTTGGTAACTTTAATAAGTAGAGGATTCTATGTAAAATTTTACTTTGTTAAGTAGCCCAGAGAGTTATCAAGGTAGGAGATTTGATGACCAGATGCAGCGTAGCACCCTGGATGGGATCCTGAACGAGAAAAAAGACATTAGCAGAAAATTGATCAAATATCGACCCAAGCCTGGAGTTTAGCTAATAATAACATCCCAATGTACATTTCTTCATTTCATCAAAAGCATGGTAGTTGTGTAAGACTTACACTAGAGGAGGGTCAAGGGTATATAGAAATTCTCTATACTATCTTGGCAACTTTTCTATAAATCTAAAATTATTCAACTTGTTTAGTCCCTTTAAAAAATGTAGGAAGACATTAGGAGTCCTACATTTTAAAAATATAGTTTTTCTGAAGATATAAACGCTCATCATATGAAAAGATACAATTAAAACAGAAGAAATGTCATATCTTTCTGGGACCCTTATACTCTAGGGTCAATATATGAAGAAAACAAGACTATATGGAAACCATTGTCAGCTGATATAAAGCATCTTGTCCTTAGTGAATAAACAAATGCCAAGAGACATGGTAGAAATGGAGGGAATAGAGTGGTCATGTCAATCAAATGAATTGAGACCAAGCTTTGAAGAAGGAAAAGGGCTTTGCAGGCAAGACAGAAGGGCTGATTGATAGAAGCAGGCTATTCTTGGGAGAAGTTTGTATCAAGTAGTAATGAGATATGAGGGTAATGTAGTAATGAGATACGAGGGTAGTAAAAATAATAATAGTCAAAACTGGAATAGCACTGTCTGTAATCAGGCATTGTCATGGTTTCCAAGTACTCACTCAGTTATTCCCCATAAACAGTCTATGAGGTAGGATTGTTGTTGTTGTTTAGTTGCTAAGTTGTGTCCAACTCTTTGCAACCCCATGGACTACAGCCTGCCTGGCTCCTCTGTCCATGGGATATCCCAGGCAAGAATACTGGAGTGGATTGCCATTTCTTTCTCCAGGGCATCTTTCCAACTCAGGGATCAGCCTGAGTTTCCTGCACTGCAGGCAGATTCTTTACCACCAAGCCACCTGGAAAGCTGTGAGATAGGATTATTGCCCCTATTTCTAAGGGATAAGGAAACTGAGTCACAGAGAATATTATGTACATGTTAGATTGAACTATGAAATTGCTGTTTTTGTAGGTCAAAATTGTTTACTCTCAGAAATTTCATGTGGTTCGACCTAATAAGTAAATTGCCTAAAGTCCATGGCTATTTTGACAGGCAGCGCTAGACTTTGAACCCTGTGAGTTGGCTCAAGAGCCTGGGCTAAGAGCCTTGTGGCTAAAGGGACTCTTACAGACATGGCCAGCACTTACTGAATGCATACTGTGCACCCAGCACCATCTAAAGTTTTACACGTATCAACAAGTCATTCATCTTTGCATCAACACTCTTGAGGTAGGTATGATAATCACCCAATTTATAGTTGAGGAAACAGAGACTCAGAGAATTTAAGTGACCTGCCAAAGCGTACACAGCTAATAAATGGCAGAGCTGGGATTTGAACCCAGGCTGACTAGCCCTGGGGCCTGGATCCAGCACTCCCTGCCTCTCATGCATTTGTAGATGTGATGTCACAGAATTTGAACTGAGCTAAGCTTTCACTGCATTTCAGTACTCTGGAGAGGAAAGGCTTTTCCTACCAAACCTCAGTACAAATCCTCAGGACTTTGCATTGGAAGGATACATGAGAAAAGGACATTGCATTTTCTGGACAGCTCAAAATGAATGATGTTGTTATTCTGAAGGAGTAGAAAACTGACCTCGTAATTACTTCAAAAATAAGTAAATAAAAGACAGATGAAAGATAATGGAGCAAAAGGAGAAAAAGAGAATGTGAAAGACTAGAAGATGCATTATAGAAGGTATTTTAGATGTTTCTATGCTGGAGATATTTGGAATCAAGTATTTTATTTGTAACTGGTTAGCTCATTTCGGAGGAAGCAATGGCAACCCACTCTAGTACTCTTGCCTGGAAAATCCCACGGATGGAGGAGCCTGGTAGGCTACAGTCCATGGGGTTGTTAAGAGTCGGACACAACTGAGTGGCTTCACTTTCACTTTTCAGTTTCACGCATTGGAGAAGGAAATGGCAACCCACTCCAGTATTCTTGCCTGGAGAATCCCAGGGACAGAGGAGCCTGGTGGGCTGCTGTCTATGCATGTCCGCACAGAGTCGGACATGACTGAAGCGACTTAGCATCAGCAGCAGCAGCTTGTTCCTACTCTTAAATGATTGACCATTCAGTGGACATTTGGTGCTTGGATCTACTCTGTTGAACAATCAGTGGTCGTGTCAGGATGGCCTAATACTCCATCTATTTAATTTACACCCAGAATCTCTTAGGCAAAGAAGAAAAACCTAGCCACCATTGCTATCCAGCAAATTAACTTTTTAAAGTGTCATTTAATAATATCTAAAACTCTTCTAATCTTAACTATCACGTGAATCAAATTAGCAGAAAAGTCTGAATTATAGAATATTTTAAAATGCAGTTTTATTTTTACATGTACAATATCTTAAGTTAGGCTAGCTAGCTATGATTGTTTAGCAAAAAGATTCTATACAAATAAAGAGTCCAAGAATCTAAAATAATTTCAGTCTTGAGTATGAAATAGTTCAGATCACTAGATCTACAAAAATATGAAAACCTCTTTATCTCTTTAACTCTCAAAATAGAGCAAATTAAGGCCCATGAACCACTGTTTGTGGATCAATATTCTGGGTCAGTTCTGTGGAAATATAATTTAGACTAGAGCCAGGCCCAAAGAGTCATAAGTATAAAAAATATTAACTAATTCATATGAATATTTAATTATTTAAAAGAGGCTGCAGTGACTATATCAATGGCACCACTCTGTCCACTTGGGCCTGTACCTGCCATAACAATGGCAATTCTTTTGCATCTAGAAGCACATAAACATGAGTGGGAACATCTCTGTTGATCTCAGATGCTGACATACAGGCTTCCACCAGTTAGTAAAGCCACATCCCTTCATTTGATATTCCTCAACTTGACATCAGTGGTTCCTGTTGTAATCTGGAATCAGCTGGAGCAGTGCATATCCATGGCAACCATCAGTATAACCAATTCCTTCACTCACCTAGTAACATGAAATAATAGATTATCCTTTATAACACACAGCGGCTAACAAGATTTGGTTTTGTTCCTTGATTATACATTATTTTGGGTTGGCCCTCAGCCTCTTCTCAACAGAAATCCTACTGTAAACCCAACACTACTATATTAAATGAAGCTATCAGTCATGGTGTATGCAAATAGCTATACCTAAGAAAGCTGCTTATTCTTGGGCCCATTTACACACTTTAGTGAAATGGAGAGATCTCTGTTTCCATGGGTAAAAAGCAGACTGTTTACACAGTTAACTGGGATAAATGAGACCTATGGAAGGCTTAAATTGAGTCTTCAAGCCTGTGGGTTGAAGCTAAATGATGCTTCCGGGCCTGGAATTATTCATACCCCTTCCAAAGAATATTAGTTTACACAGTCATGGTGTATGCAAATAGCTATACCTAAGAAAGCTGCTTATTCTTGGGCCCATTTACACACTTTAGTGAAATGGAGAGATCTCTGTTTCCATGGGTAAAAAGCAGACTGTTTACACAGTTAACTGGGATAAATGAGACCTATGGAAGGCTTAAATTGAGTCTTCAAGCCTGTGGGTTGAAGCTAAATGATGCTTCCGGGCCTGGAATTATTCATACCCCTTCCAAAGAATATTAGTTTACTCATTTTCAAAGGTACCATTGAAAAATAAATAAAACCTGGGTTTTCAAATTTCTCTCATTATATTTGTGGTGATAAATATACATTTTTCCATTTACATTGAATATATTATCCACACAGATGTGGTTCTAAAATAAGCATGTTGGCCTAAAATCACTTCTGGTTCAATTTACTCTGAAAAGTTTTTATAACATGAAAAGAGTATTATTTATGAACATCACCATTTGAGAACCACTGACCCAGACAAAAGAACAAAACACAAAGATAGCCTAAATACAGATGTCTGGGAATAAAAACCTTCATGACTCCAATGTAACTCTCAACTCCATCACCATGAAAAATAACACAGTGTGGTAGTTAAGAGGATGAAATCTTTTAGGTTTGAATCCAGGCTCTGAGGTCTCTTATTAGCTGTGTATCTTTGGGCAATTCACTTGCCTGTTTGTGCCTTGGTTTACTCACCTGTAAAATGGATGTAAAAGAATCTACCTAATGTGGGCTAAATTGTGTCCCCTCCAAAATGTATAGGTTGAATCCCTAAGCCCCATTGTGATTGCACTGGGGCCTGGCAGGTAATCAGATTTAGATGAGATCACAAGGGTGGGCCCCTCGTGATGGGATTAGCACCCTTATAAGGAGAGACTGAAGAGACCTTTCTTCTCTCTCTGCCTTCTGAGGACACAGTGAGAAGGTAGCCATTTGAGGCCAGGCTCTCACTGGGGAACCAGATAAGCTGGCTATTTGATCTTGGACTTAGAACCTCTGGAATTGTGAGAGGTATCTGTTATTTAAACCACCCAGTTAATGGTATTTTGTTTTATGGCTGTTTGAGCTAAAACACCACCTTATTCTTTTTTTCATATTTTTATGAGCTGAAAATTATAAAGCATGCAAAATAATGCCTGAAATATAGCAAGTGTTTTCTGAATTGGTTTTCAAATGAAATTTTTTTAAAAAATAAATGAATGGGTGGGAAATTCTAGTGTTTCTTTCAGGGTTTCCACCATTTTGTCTTATAAACAGCCTCCACAATCTTAATAATCTTCTTTTAAAAATTGTTTATTACCATGACAAGTGAGCTAATATATATGAAGGTATCTGATGTAGAATCTGATACACCCATCTCTAGGGCATTTGTAACCAGTTGTCTGCTATAAAAATGCTTGTTTTATTAATACTTGAGTTTGCATCAACCTGTTCTTTTAAAAGCTGTTGTGAAAATCCTGGCCATCTGCCTTATGTCGGTTCAAGCAGATATGTCCTATTATGGCCTCAAGGAGCAATGATCTCACTCAGTCCACTGGACGTTGGTTTTATATAGTCTTCAGTAGAATTGCATCTTACACTGGGATTTGGTTGTAGCTAGGTGATACATTAAATGCATACAGGAGACGTTCCTTTGTATCTTGTTAACTAAGCAGTCAAGCTGGATTTTACCCCATAACTTTCTTTAGCGTTCCTTCCTCTTCTCTCCACTCTCCCTCCAAGTGGGGGTGGGGGTGTGCACGCATATATGCTTATCATTGAGCAAGCAGCCCAGCATCTGCACATTAACCATTCTCTTTTTACGAAATAGTTGTATGAGATACAGAGAAAGAAAGAACATTCAGTTACAGACTTCCCAAGTTTGCAACCCACAAGCTGATCCACCAGAACCCAGAGAACATCCTTTGTTTCACAGTTAGGCAAGAGATATAGTAGGAAAAGCCCAACTTGTTTCCTTTCTATGTAGGACTCAGAAACTAGCCGTTTTATATTGCTTTGTGGTTTAGTTTTCAGTTTTCCTACAGCTCTATTCAGATTAACTTGGCCAAAGGAAATGCCTCCTCTGAGATACTGCATGAAGCATAAGCTTAGGAAAATTGGGAAGGCCTTTAAAAAGAATATCATATGTTTTTCACATGTCATTAGCTTGTACTTTGTGTGATAACAAAGTGAAGCCATCTAATTTTTAAATACTTGAATCAACATCGTCAACTCAGTTGATCACTTGTGGGAAAAAAAACAGCATTTTTGGTGTGTGTGTGGGGGTTTGTCTAAGTACAGGAGATAAATACAGATTTTATATAAACCATCTATTGCATTTAAAAAGAGGTAGCAACCTTCCTATTTTCATGAAGAAAAGAAATGAGTATTTAAACCCACCCTTTCTTTGCATATGCCTTGTGATAGATAGACACACTTTTGAATAAAACTGTCTAGAAGTTTTTTCAGACTAACTGTGACTGCAGCTTTTGGTTAGGTTTCTTGCCCCAGGAAAGGTTAAGATACTTAAGAAACAGAGGGTCTTTGCCTGTCCCTAAGCTTACTGTTCGTTGACACAGCAGGTACAGCAAATAGTTTGCACTGAGAGCCACTACTAAGGGGTTTAAGCAGCGATGAGAAAAGCTTGGATTGTGTTTTGAAGTCATTATAAGAACCTCTCCCAAGACTCATACTGTGAGGACTTCTTCTATCTATAAAAGTTGATTTTGCTCAAATCAGCTTTCCCTCAGCAGGCTGCTTGTTTGGCCAATAAAGGCAGAATAACTGTTGACGTGGTTAGGATTGAGTGAGTGAGCCCGGGCACCTGTTCTCATTAGTGCTCCATCTCTTTATGGTGGTGAACACAGAGGGAGTCTGAGAGCTACCACTGCAGACTGTGAAGGACCAGGGTTTAGCTCCCCATAGTCCATCACCTGGGGACAGAGGGTTGGCCCCTATTTCATTTAAGGGTATGCATGCTAAGTCAGTTTAGCTGCTTCTGACTCTTTGCAACCCTGTGGACTGTAGCTCACCAGGCTCCTCTGTCCATGGGATTCTCTAGGCAAGAATACTGGAGTGGGTTGCCATTTCCTTCTCCAGGGGATCTTCCTGACCAGGGATCAAACCTCTGTCTCTGTGTCTCCTGCACTGGCACCACTTAGAATGTCTTCACTTAAGGGCTTTGAGGGTCTTTTGGGAAAAACAGAAGTAATGAAGAAAGGGCTTACTGAATAAATGAAAAAACTGTCAGGCAGTAGCCAGAATTGATGAGAGGAGATTACTCAGCTGCTTTAGTAAAGCCAATAAGAATTAGCAATAAATAGCAATGCCTTATCATGACCTGATTGGATCCTGGGAGATCCTTCCATAGACCCAAATAGGACATTCATCCTCCCTCCACCCATTTGCGTTCTTCTTTATTCTCTGCTCCTTTCCATATTATATTATCAGACTCAGTCCTGGTTCTTAGAACACAGCAGGAGTGCTTATGGCCCTGCCTACAGCTTCAGACACCCTCTCCCCAGACTGCTGCTTAGCCAGCTCTCTCATCCAAGACTGGAGTCTGCTCCCATTTCACCTTCTCGTTGCCTTTCCTAGGCACCCACATGCCCTCTTGATCCTTCTGGCCCTGCCTTACTTCTACAGCATTTATCCCCTTCTACAGTGCCACTTAGCTTACTTATTTATGATGCTATTATTTATTTTCTGCCCACCTACCACCTCTCCCAATGCAGGCTGAAGAAGGGCAGGGATCTTTGATGCTTCGTTCACGGGTGTAACCAAGCACTTAGAACAGTGTCTGGCACATCGCAGGGGATTCATAAATGCTTGTGGAATGAGTGATGAAGAGATCTAGGCATGTACCATCATCATTATTATTATTTCTATTAATAGTATGATTTTATCACCCTCAGACATTTTATTAAGCATTGGCTTACTCAATAGCATATAGATGGTAAATATCAGACCTGGGACTCCAATTGAGCTCATTGAGATTAGTAGCTTATGTCTAGTAACTTTAGAGAGAAGGAAATGGCAACCCACTCCAGTATTCTTGCCTGGAGAATCTCAGGGACAGGGGAGCCTAGTAGGCTGCCGTCTATGGGGTCGCACAGAGTCGGACACGACTGAAGTGACTTAGCAGCAGCAGCAGTAACTTTAAAGAATGCTTAAATAAGATAGGTGACTTATAGATAGATTCCAAAACAGGAAACATACAAGGATATTATTGAAAATATTCAAACCACAATTCAGAGCAAAGAGCCTTTCCCATCTTGCTCCTTTCTATGCCCCGCCCCCCACCCTACTTCTCCACTTGATCAACATCCCAGTTTCTTATTTTTAACAGGTAAACTTTTCAAGATAAAAGTGTTTGTTTTCACTGATGTGTGCCAGTGTTGCTCTGAGAAAGAAAAAGTTGTTAGCCCACTATACAAGGGTCTACTGTCATCCAACTCTTCTGTTATAATAATGATAATGTTTCTATTCTGCCTCAGCTAGACTCCTAGTCACATGACAGCAAGTGATGGGTGCTGGAATCTGAGCCCACCCATAGCAGATCCAGAGTCTTTGTTTGAGGAGCAGGAGTTGAAGTGTGAGATGCTCACATTTTATTAATAGCAGTAAACAGACGAGCAGGCAGAGGGGCCTTCAAGTGAAAAGGGAGAGAGCAGAGTCCGGGATCCAGATGGCAGTATAGGAAGGACAGGCCCACTCTCAGCCAGAGCCAGGAGCATGAGGTCTGAGTACAAATGGATTTCCTCAGTTATCTGTCACTTCCCAGGGGATTTGTAAATAATGTCAGCAGGAGCTTGTGTTTGCTTGCAAATGCATTCCTGAATGTTAGGGGCCACATTGATTGTTTCCCTTAATGTCCTGTAACTCTGGGGGTGCAGTCTGATGGGAGTCGGCAGGAGCCATGGATCATTTCTGTGGAGCTGGTCCAGGCTAGTATTCCTGATGAAATACGCAGAGATAGCAAAGCCTGGCCTGAAAGATGGGTGACCAATCCTTCTCAGCCCAGAGAGCCCTGATGTCAGGTTGCTGGTTTCTTTTCATGAGACACTCCCTCTGGGAGAAGGCCCTGGCTCTTCCCTCTTTATATGGCCAGTAGGACAGATGTGTGCGGTTCTGAAAAATTATGAAGTCCTTCTTTAAACAAGAGCAAGAAGCATATTCCGTACTGGAGGCATGGTGGCTCGGTGGAATGGACCCACCGGGGGAGCCTTCCACAGCCAAGGTGATGAGGAGGGAGTCACGCTCCCTGCACGTGGGCTGGACGGGACCCCTGTTTCTGTCCTCGAAGCTCTGGACAGGGTGTCCTTGAAGCATGAGGAATCGGGATGAGAATGTCGCAGTCAAGAGTTACAGTGGAGGTGGACATAGCGCACAGCCTGGGAGAGTAAATCATATATTTGACTTTTCTCTCTGAATGTTTTTGGTTTTGGTTTGAAGAAGAAAGAAGCTTGCCTAATCCTATTTTGCTTAGGCAGATATCCAAGAGAGTGAGATGAGCCCTGAGTAAAGCTGAAACTTAAGTGCTTTTTATTTCCATCCTTCCAACCCCTCCGTGAGCCCCTTTCCTCGCTCTCTCCGGGGCTCCTCCTAATTACCGTGAGCCCCCAGCACACTGGATCTGGGCCTGCTCTGATAAAACTACCAGCCTGAGAAGCTGTTCCTCTCTGAGGGGTTTATCGCTGTGTCCTCAACTAGAGAAATGTTGCTCTCAAGAAAACAAAACCCACTCAAACTAGATTAAATGAAGATTGACTGGAAGTGTCTAAGAGGAAACCTCAAGCACATTCAAAGACAGGAAGCAAAGCGTGACGTAAGCTGACTGGAAATGAAGCTGGAAGTGGTTTGGGGAAGCCAGAATCTGAAGACATGTCCACTCAACTGCTTTTCTGTCTACGTATTTCCAGGCTCAGTCAGTCAGTCAGCTCTCATTCTCTCTTCCTCTCTGGCTCTTGCTCCTCTTTCCTTCCTCCCTTTTTTACCCTTTCCTCTCAGACGGCTTGCTTTACTTTTAAATGACTCAACTTGGTCTGACTGTATGATCTCCAGTTAATTAAGTCCCTGCCATCTTCTAACTAAAGTCTCTGCACCTCAGTTTAATTTTTTAAATTTATTTTTAATTGGAGATAACTGCTTTACAATGCGTGTTAGTTTCTGCTGTACTGCAACGTGAATCACCGATATGTATCCATACCTTCCCTCTTGAGTCTCCCTCCCACCTCACCCCGCATCCCAGCCCTCTGGGTCGCCACAGAGCACCCAGCTGATCTCCCTGTTCAGTTTAATTTCTAAAAACCAAGTCTGATTAGCCATTGGTCATTCAGTGAATTGGCTCCTTTGCCCCTTGGATAATGGTGGGACCTGCTCCCTGGGCAATGATGGGATGTGGCCTGAATTAAGGAAAGAGGGTGAAGAAATTAGGAAAAGGCTTTGTCAACCTGAGAGACCTAGGGCTACCTCTTCTAGCCATGAGCAGGGCCAAGGGAGTTGAACGTGTGTATCAGGCATCTTTGACATTATCTATTGACAACAGATGTTGATATTATCTGTTGATAATGCTGTAGGACAAACCACTCCAGAAGGCAGTGGCATAAAGCTGTATGCATTTATTGAGCTCAGTAGCCTGTGGGTTGCCTGGATGGTTCTTCTGTCTTGACTAGGCTTGGGAACATGCCAAGGGGTCAGCTGGCTGGCAGCTGATCCAAAACAACCTCAGCTCACACAACAGAAGTAACTAGGACCAGAGGGTCCTGTGTTTTATCTTCCAGCAGACTGGCTCAGGCATGTTCCTCGTGGTGATGACTGAAGTGGAAGAATGGAAACAAAAACACTCAAGGGTGTTTCCAAGTTCTGTATGGGTCACATTTGCTGACATCCCTGTGGCCAAAGAAACTCACATGTTGAAACTCGGGGGCAAGGAACCAAGGGGCAAGGAAATAGAACCTGCCTGTTTAGTCAGAGAAATAAAACCATCAAATCACATGGCAAGGGAGGTTGGATACAGAGGGAGAGAAACTGGATCTATTAATGCAATCAATTTGCTGCATCATGACAACAGACTCACTGACATGGACAACAGCAAGTCTCGGTACACGTCCTTTCCCAGCAAGCTTTGTGCAGGATCTTTGGTAGTAATTCCTGACTGCAAATAATGAATTTTGAATCCTTCTTAAATAACAGCAAGTAAATGACAGGTGTCTCTAAAGTAAAGATAAATTAAAACATAGCTAGAACACAGAACCAAGATAACAGAGAGCATTGGATGTTCCCTACCTCCCCCTTCCCCTGTCTGTAATTCACACACAACATACCTAGGCTTGCTTTCTAATTTACTGGATTAAAAAACAAAAGCTTATTAATTTAATTGTGCTTCTTAAATAGCTGAAAGCTGAGCCTGTGTAACCCTAACCCTCTCAAATTAGAGGCTGTGTCATCAGTGACTTCTTTTCCCTCCTGGTGGTGTCTGGGTTCTATATCCATGCAATGGGGCCTAGTTATTTGTTTGCTTTTCTGATAGGAATGAAAAGGATACAGCTTTTATAAGTGGTCTTTTATAAGTTAGCTCCTGAGATAGATAATCCAGTCTGGGGCTTATTCTGGTCTTCTGTTCCTTTTCTTAGATTCATAGAGTAATAAAATGTTTGGACTAGATGGGGCTTAGAAATCATCCAGCATTTCCCAACCTTTAGTTAGTCTCATAAACCATTCACTGTTTTGTAACATCTGTCCACTCTGTAATATTTTAAATTAAGTTAACTCAATTTCAAAAGCTAAATTAATTTATTTTAAAAAATTTATATCATGGCCATAAGTTGAAAACTCAGTGTGATTTGATGTAATAGAAAATGACCATAAAATAAACAGAATGAAAACACCACATTGTTATGAAATTCTGTCCAGATGCTTGGGCCTTCAGCCTGCCCGGTCTTTACTAAAAAGGAAGCTTAGCAATGTGAAGGAAGCATTAAAGAAATATTATCCTCAAACTGATGCATTCTCTCTGATGGAGTCTGGAAGATGTAGACAGGCTTGAAAAAGTCATGACTATCTCACTGTCCGGTTCAGCACTACTTAATGCCCTGTTCCTGTACCCTGCAGTCATCTTGGACTTTCTGAGTTGTGTGGACATCATACTGCAGAGGATGTCAATAGTCCAAGTCCCTCCATTCGCAGATGAAGGAGCGCAAGCCTCCTCTTATGCCTTTCTCATGGTTGCCTTTGTACTGTGTCACTACAACTTGCCTAACGTATAGGTTAGGGGAAGAGAAAAGAAACAAACCACAAAAGAAGTAAAATGCAGAGCTGCTGGGTAGTGATTTCAACTCTACGAAGTTGGAGCTTACCTGGTTTTCAATTATATCTTCTTTTCCTGGTCTCCTTTCCTAGACGACATTGGCTGTAGCCTATTGAAAGAAACAGAAAGACCCCCTTTCTTCCATAAAGACGTCTGCCTGAATTTACTGCTATCTAGAACTCTTGGATCAGGAACCTTCTAGACTGTCCATGGAATTCTCTAAGCCAGAATACTGGAGGGGTATTATTAGCCTTTCCCTTCTCCAGGGGATCTTCCCAACCCCAAGACTGAACCCAGATCTCCCTCTTTACACGCAGATTCTTTACCAACTGAGCCACAAGGGAAGCCCAAGAATACTGGAGTGGGTAGCCTGGCCCTTCTCCAGAGGATCTTCCTGACCCAGGAATTGAACCAGGGTCTCCTGCATTGCAGGTGGGTTCTTCACCAACTGAGCTATATTACACGCAGATTCTTTACCAACTGAGCCACAAGGGAAGCCCAAGAATACTGGAGTGGGTAGCCTGGCCCTTCTCCAGAGGATCTTCCTGACCCAGGAATTGAACCAGGGTCTCCTGCATTGCAGGTGGGTTCTTCACCAACTGAGCTATTAGGGAAGCCCTTCTAGATAGATATAGCTATACAAAAGGAGACATCTCTAGTTCTCTTGCCCAGAAAAGCATTGTGTCAGGGGAAAAAAGGCCAAAAAAGCAGGGCTATGTAAGTCTTAATTCCTTGGAGTAAGCCATAGGAGCTGTGCTAATGGCATTCGAAATCCTCCATGTCAAACTGTGGATTTTCAAAATAAGGTGGAGAAATCTTCTTTGTCTCCTTATCTTTCCAAGATGGAATTTTAGTTGAAAATCCTTTCTTAAAAAAAAAAAAAGGATAAATGTAGTCATACACTCAACTAAGCTCTTTATTCCATTGCCTATGATTTGGAATAAGCTATAATGCAAAAAAGTAAAATGGCTGTCTGAAGAGGCCTTACAAATAGCTGTGAAAAAAAGAGAAGCAAAAAGGAAAGGAGAAAAGGAAAGATAAATCCATCTGACTGCAGAGTTCCAAAGAATAGCATGGAGAGATAGAGCCTTCCTCAGTGATCAGTAAAAAGAAATAGAGAAAAATAATAGAATGGGAGAGACTAGAGATCTCCTCAAGAAAATTAGAGATAACCAAGGGAACATTTCATGCAAAGGTGGGCTCAATAAAGGACATAAATGATATGGCCCTAACAGAAGCAGAAGGTATTAAGAAGAGGTGGCAAGAATACACAGAAGAACTGCACAAAAAAGATCTTCATAACCAAGATAATTACGATGGTGTGATCACTCACCTAGAACCAGACATCCTGGAGTGTGAAGTCAAGTGGGCCTTAGGAAGCATCACTACGAACAAAGCTAGTGGAGGTGATGGAATTCCAGTTGAGCTATTTCAAATTCTAAAAGATGATGCTTTGAAAGTGCTGCACTCAATATGTCAGCAAATTTGGAAAACTCAGCAGTGCCCACAGGACTGAAAAATGTCAGTTTTCATTCCAATCCCAGAGAAAGGCAATGCCAAAGAATGCTCAAACTACTACACAATTGCACTCATCTCACATACTAATAAAGTAGTGCTCAAAATTCTCCAAGCCAGGCTTCAGTAGTACATGAACCATGAACTTCCCGATGTTCAAGCTGGTTTTAGAAAAGGCAAAGGAGCCAGAGATCAAATTGCCAACATCCGCTGGGTCATCAAAAAAATAGAGAGTTCCAGAAAAACATCTATTTCTGCTTTATTGACTATGCCAAAGCCTTTGACTGTGTGGATCACAATAAACTGTGGAATATTCTGAAAGAGATGGGAATACCAGATCACCTGACCTGCCTCTTGAGAACCTATATGAAGGTCAGGAAGCAACAGTTAGAACAGGACATGGAACAACAGACTGGTTCCAAATAGGAAAAGGAGTATATTAAGGCTGTATATTGTCACCCTGCTTATTTAACTTATATGCAGAGCACATCATGAGAAACACTGGGCTGGATGAAGCACAAGAATCAAGATGGCTGGGAGAAATATCAATAACCTCAGATATGCAGATGACACCACCCTTATGGCAGAAAGTGAAGAGGAACTAAAAAGCCTCTTGAAAGTGAAAGAGAAGAGTGAAAAAGTTGGCTTAGAGCTCAACATTCAGAAAACGAAGATTATAGCATCTGGTTTCATCACTTCATGGCAAGTAGATGGGGAAACAGTGGCTGACTTTATTTTGGGGGACTTCGAAATCACTGCAGATGGTGATTGCAGCCATGAAATTAAAAGATGCTTACTCCTTGGAAGGAAAGTTGTGACTAACCTAGACAGCATAATAAAAAGCAGAGACATTACTTTGCCAACAAAGGTCCGTCTAGTCAAGCTGTGGTTTTGCCAGTAGTTATGTATGGATGTGAGAATTGGACTAGAAAAAAGCTGAGCTTTGAATTGATGCTTTTGAACTGTGGTGTTGGAGAAGACTCTTGAGAGTCCCTTGGACTGCAAAGAAGTCCAACCAGTCCATTCTAAAGGAGATCAGTCCTGGGTGTTCATTGGAAGGACTGATGTTAGAGCTGAAACTCCAATACTTTGGCCTCCTGATGCAAAGAAATGACTCATTGGAAAAGACCTTGGTGCTGGGAAAGATTAAGGGCAGACAGAGAAGGGGACAACAGAGGATAAGATGGTTGGATGGCATCACCGACTCAATGGACATGAGTTTGGGTAGACTCCGAGAGTTGGCGATGGACAGGGAGGCCTGGCATCCTGCAGTCCATGGGGTCCCAAAAAGTCAGACATGACTGAGCGACTGAACTGAACTGATTGAGGCATTCTTCAGCCATGTATGAAAGAGACTATCTTCTTGAAATATCCTTCTTTATATTTTTAAACATGATGTTCATTTTATCAAATACTGGTGTTTCATTTCGAATTGCTCATGCTTTTTGAAATCAATATGATGTATGTATTAAGTAAATAAATGCTTCTTTCCTCCATGCCTTACAGAGTAAAATCTCAGTGTCCATCTTCGAGACAAGGATACCAGCACCTGATACCTAGTATATGAATGAGATTTTTTTCTTCACACTTTGAATTTTAGTGTTCCATACATATGTTATCTGATCTGAACAGCTTGGACTATTATTTGTGTTAATGAAAGCAAGAAACATTCAGATGTCTATCAGTCTGTCTTTACATTTGTTCACAGTTGAGATTCCTCTCAACCCCATGTTGGTTCTTTCTCCAAAAGCAGAGGTAAGACTTTATAGTTGAGCAAGTTTTCTTGGATATCCTGACCCTATTCTTACTGTCTTTGAAATACTGACAGAGGTACTAAGGCTTTCTGCGCCTCATTCCTCCACCTTTAAATGGGGCAGTAAAATCGATCATGTTAGAGTATTATAAAGATTAAAACAGGTGATGTAAGTAAAGCTTATAGCACAGGACTTTTCCCTGAAGCTTGTGATAGGTGGTCACTAACATTATTACGTTGGATAGGCCATTTGAGATAGCGAGGAATACATACAGGCTTTGGGGTCAGAGAGGAGGAGGACCCATTTCTGCTTCATTCATAATTGCATCTCCAGAACCAATTCCCACTGGCACAGAGGAGGATGCATAAATGAATGGTTCTGGCATTATCCCTTATTAGCTGTGTGATCCTGGATAAGGCATTTCACTGCTCAGGGCATGTTTCCACAGCTGGAAGGGTAATACATCTGTTATGGACGTGCCAGGAAGCTTCAGTGTAACGGCTGATGTGAAGTGCCTGGCACAGAGGACAGCACGTGCAGTGCTTTCCACAGGTGTTTATTCCAAATTTTACTGTCCTTCACTTTTGATAATCCCAGATAATGAACTAAGATCAGCAGTTCCTACAGAAGCGTCCATTTTAAACGTTGTCTTTCAAAATGGGCAGCAGTCAGTGTCAAGTAGCCCAGGATGTATATAGGTGGCCTTTCATCAAAAATGTCAGGGTCTGAGAATAGCAGGATGTCTAATTTGACCCTTTTGTGATCCTGGGCAACTTCAAAGTGGTAGAGTTTGGGCAAAGGCCAAGCCAGGTGGGCATAAGGAGGATCCTGAAAAGAGGCATGGAAATTATCTTTGACCGAGACCTCATCTCATTTTTTAAGGAACTATGAGGAAGGTTCCATCTCTTGAGTCAGTGTCGGTTGATTGGCTGTGCTTTGGGGAATTTTGTCTTAAAAAGGATCCCAAGGCTTCCACCTGACAGAAGAGCATCACAATGATTAGCCACGTCTGCCGTGACTTCAAGATGGGGTGTCATGGCTGGTGTGCCATGAGATTTATACAGTGGCATTCAGAAGGGAGATTTGCTATACCCATGTCAGGCATGACCCTTTGCAAGTTAATAGCGAAAACAAGTAACCAAACATCCATGGTTTTCCCCCTTTCAGCTTTTTGCTCTTCATAGGAACCCTCTCATATTAGCAGGTCATGGTGGCACTTAAGATCTTGAAGTAAATAGGAAAACAGATACTGACCCAGTGAAATCGATCACCTATAACCCTTACAGAAATGCCTGGTATTGCAAGTTAAATGGATAGTATGGGATATTCCTGCCCTCATTCTTTTGGCAAATATTTTTGGATCACCATCTATAGGCCAGGCAATGTTATGGCTGTTATAGTGAACTAAACAGACAAAAGCACTTTTTCCCATGCCTTTCATTCTAGTGAGGGATCCTGTTGACTTATATTTTGGCTATTATAAAAATTTATCTATGATTTAAAAAAAAAAAAGACATTCCAGCCACTCCAGAACATGTAGAGAAAAAGGAGGACTTTCTTACTCTCGTCTGCATAATCTGGTTGATTATGATACACAACCTCTCATTCTGGAGTCCAGTCATCCATTTCACTTCTACTTATCAATGCACTTTCAGCTTTCTGCTTTGTGATATGCCAACATGGTCCACATGGATAAACCATAGAGAGCCTGAATTCTCAGATGTTACATCCCTTCTAATTTGGCCATAATTGCATAGACATAGGGGCCCCATTCTATATCTGTACCCTCACCCTAGGCCTTCTGTGGCCTCATCTTTCTATAATCAGCTTCTAGAACAGGGTTTTATTCACTTTGGGAGTAACTGGAAGCTTTGGCCAAAGTTTCACAAGTGTGTTTACCCTACTGACTTGATAATAAGTAAAATCTGTACCATTAGTTTGAGTCAGAGGCCCCATTTGGACAATTGAGCTTTGACCAGTGTAGACCTCTCATGCTTTCTATACTTGCTAAAGAAAAAGAGCAACAGAGCCTTTGGCTCCTCAGTTCACTTCAGTTCAGTTGCTCAGTCGTGTCCAACTCTTTGTGACCCCATGAATTGCAGCACGCCAGGCCTCCCTGTCCATCACCAACTCCCGGAGTCTCACGTCCATTGAATCAGTGATGCCATCCAGCCATCTCATCCTTTGTCATCCCCTTCTCCTCCTGCCCCTAATCCCTCACAGCATCAGAGTCTTTTCCAGTGAGTCAACTCTTCTCATGAGGTGGCCAAAGTACTGGAGTTTCAGCTTTAGCATCATTCCTTCCTAAGAACACCTAGGGCTGATCTCCTTTAGAATGGACTGGTTGGATCTCCTTGCAGTCCAAGGGACTCTCAAGAGTCTTCTCCAACACCACAGTTCAAAAGCATCAATTCTTTGACACTCAGCTTTCTTCACAGTCCAACTCTCACATCCATACATGACCACTGGAAAAACCATAGCCTTGACTAGATGGACCTTTGTTGGCAAAGTAATGTCTCTGCTTTTGAATATGCTACCTAGGTTGGTCATAACTTTTCTTCCAAGGAGTAAGCGTCTTTTAATTTCATGGCTGCAATCACCATCTTCAGTGATTTTGGAGCCCAAAAAAATAAAGTCTGACACTGTTTCCACTGTTTCCCTATCTATTTCCCATGGAGTGATGGGACCAGATGCCATGATCTTTGTTTTCTGAATGTTGAGCTTTAAGCCAACTTTTTCACTCTCCTCTTTCACTTTCATCAAGAGGCTTTTTAGTTCCTCTTCACTTTCTGCCATAGAGGTGGTGTCATCTGCATATCTGAGGTTATTGATATTTCTCTCGGCAATCTTGATCCTTGTGCTTCATCCAGCCCAGGGTTTCTCATGATGTACTTTGCATATAAGTAAGCAGGGTAACAATATACAGCCTTGATATACTCCTTTTCCTATTTGGAACCAGTCTGTTGTTCCATAAAACCCCAAAATTGTGACTCAACCTTGATGTCAGGTCAGATTTCACATTCCCAGTTGCCCCTTCCAGTCTCTTCATGCTACTCCAAGGGCCCAATGCAGCCTCCCAGGCGTGGCATACACAAAATGTCAACATTTTTAATTATTGTGGACAGGAAACAGGGAAGCAAGTGTGATTTTATTAGCCAGGACTCACTGCAAGTGATAGAAACCCAATTCAAACTGACTTAAGGAAAAGGGGAATTTTATGGTTCATATAACTGAAGAATTCTGGTTTTAGGCATGACTGAATTGTGAATCTATTTTCTCTTCTCTGTGATGGAGTCACTCCTGGGCAGGCTCTCTTCCCTTGGTAGACTTATATTGCAATGTAAAAAGAGAACTTCTCTTTAATATGAGTCCCAGCAAAAATCTCAAGCCTTATGCTCATTGATTCTTACTGGTCAGGCTAGGATCACATATCCATCCTTGAACCAATCACTGCCATCAGGGGATAAAATACATGGATAAATCTCTTTGAGATGGAACTGCTGCTCACCCAAACTTCTGGACTGTGAGTAAGGGAGGACAGTTCCACAAAGGGAAACCAGGATGCCATTACCAGAGGAAGGGGAAATGTTTACCAGGCAGGTGGAACCATCTTCTAGAGCAATGGTCCACAGCCTCTGGGATTTAATGCCTATTGACCTGGGGTGGAGCTGATGTAATAATAATAGAAATAAAGTGCACAAGAGATGTAATGTGCTTGAATCATGCAGAAACCATCCCCTACCCCAGTCCATGGGAAAATTGTCTTCCATAAAACCAGTCCCTGGTGCCCAAAAGGCTGGGACTGCTGCACTAGAGGTACTCTGCACTGACTGTCACCAACGAAGAGGAAGGTGACAACTTGTCATTTGGTATGAAAGTGACAGTGACTACACATTTACTTCTTGCAAAAGGGTTGGGAGAAAAACCACTCATGTAGGTTCTAAGCAGGAAAGAGGAGGTGCAGTGGGAGCTACCCGCCCACATATTCCCAAACATCCACCCATGTGCCATCTTGGGTTTATGTGCCCTGGCGTGTTTCCCTGGGAATATGAACTCCAGATACTGGTTGGGACAATTTTACAGTCCAGATAACTTATTCTCTACCCTAAAATCTGCTGCTTGTCCGGCCTTAAGGCACCTCATTCATCTTCATCCGTGGTAGACATCTGTAAGTTTGAGTCATAGCACCTTCTAGTACAGATAAATACTCTGAGCAAGGACATGGCTAGGAGCCATCATAAAGCAATGTTTGGCACTAACTGCTGCATATAATGTTTACTGCCTCTTTGCTGATTTTAGCAGATGAAGACTGTTTCTTACTGATTCGTTTTTATTATCATTATCACTGTCACAAAGATCATCTAATTCATTTATACTGCACTTGTTGTTGTAGAAGCTAGATGATGGTCCTTAAGGCTGATCCTGACTAGCAGCCTGCTTGGTGTCACTCAAAATAGAGGGGCTATCGCAGTTCTGCTTCTTCAGAGCCCCTGCTGCTGCTGCTAAGTCGCTTCAGTCGTGTTCGACTCTGTGTGACCCCATAGACTGCAGCCCACCAGGCTCCCCTGTCCTTGGGATTCTCCAGGCAAGAACACTGGAGTGGGTTGCCATGTCCTTCTCCAATGCATGAAAGTGAGAAGTGAAAGTGAAGTTGCTCAGTCATGTCTGACTCTTAGCAATACCATGGACTGCAGCCCACCAGGTTCCTCCATCCATGGGATTTTCCAGGCAAGAGTAATGGAGTGGGGTGCCACTGCCTTCTCCTCAGAGCCTCTAGCAGTGTTCATATCACCCAATAAATGTGAAGTCTGTTCCCTTTCTGTGCCACCTACTGAACTGTAAGTTCCTTAGCAACAGGGACTGCCTCTTTAACCGCCCAGCATCTCTTGTATGCAACATATTATAACCACTCAACGAATGTTTGTAGAATAAGTGCTATGCTTAGTGATTGCAAAATAAAGAGCAATAAGACATAGTCCCTAACCTTGAGAAGCTTCAAGTCTATTAATTACAAAAATAATCAATGATGACACCAACTAATGTTCATCACTGTTGGTGTTAAAATGCTGTGTGCTAGATACGGAGATAAGTGCTCTCCAACACTATCTCATTTAAAGATCTTGATGATCTTCCCCATATATACTACTACCCTTTTACAGATGAGAAGACTGAAGTTCATGGAGTAAGCTAACATAGCACCATTTGAAAATGGTGGAATCAGGATTTGAATCCAGATCTGCTGAATTAAAATGCCATGTTTCTAACCACTGAAGTAATACTACCATTCTATAAAGGCAGGATGGAAAAAAAATTGGGAGAAGGTGGAATAAATCGATATTCACAGGACTGTCAGAGAGTTCCCAGAGCCAATTATGATGACATCAAAGCAAAGCAAATCTTATATAGAGATGATGAGTTTGTCCAATTTTGTAACTAGTAGGGAAACCAAGCAGAGATCCAGAGACATGTTAATGACACTATCTGAAGACTCATGGAAATGTGCATAGGCCACCTGAAACTAGGAAGCACCTACTGTTCTCACTGGTTTTTTCCTCTAGGCTAGAAGAAGTTTTGTTTTTTTCTCTAGTTGAGGAAGTGTCTGCATCAAGATCTTTAAATGAGATAGTGTTGCATCTTCACTAAATATGGGGTCAGTGGGACTTCCCTGGCAGCCCAATAGTTAAAACTCCAAGCTTCCAATGCAAGGCATGCAGGTTCGATCCCTGGTGAAGAAATAAGATCCTGCATGTTGTGTGGCCAAAAATGAATACATAAATATGAGGTCAAAAGATGGATGAGTCCTGCCCCTCACAAGTTTATTTTACATTCTCCCAGAATGTAAAGGGAAATCACAGAATCAGATTAAATAGAAATAGGGATCACACTTGTAAAAACTATGTGCACTTTGCCCCTTACCCCAAGCAGTTCTTTCTGCTGCTCTTTGTCGGCTTCCACATAGAGATCTGCTGCTGCTGCTGCTAAGTTGCATCAGTCGTGTCCCACTCTGTGCGACCCCACACGGAGTGGTGGACGGCAGCCCACCACGCTCCCCTATCCCTGGGATTCTCCAGGCAAGAACACTGGAGTGGGTTGCCATTTCCTTCTCCAATGCATGAAGGTGAAAAGTGAAAGTGAAGTCACTCAGTCGTGTCTGACTCTTAGCGATCTTATGGACTGCAGCCTACCCGGCTTCCCCGTCCATGGGATTTTCCAGGCAAGAGTACTGGAGTGGGGTGCCATTGCCTTCTCTGATAGAGATCTGAGCAGAAGCCAAATAAAAGGGCAGCACTGGTCTGACAGCCCCCAAAGAGGTCAAGCCGGGAGGAAGCAGGTAGGATAGGTAGGGATCCCAAGCTTTGCGGAGGAGAGAAAAGCAAAATGAGCTAGTCCATGAGGCTTACAGCCAAGTGGGTATTAGAAACCCAGGCATCTGGTTGAGCATGAGAAGCTTTCATGCCAGGCGACAGGTAGGATTTCTGGAAACGACCTAAGGAAAAAGGTACCAGCAGCTGCTTAGAGCTAGAACTGTCCAAGATGAGTAGGCTTGTAGAGCTGTGGCGGATGTTAGTGTTCAGCAACCAAACTGTGTTTAATGATCTCCTTTAGTCACTCAACAAACAGTTCCCCCATGTGGATGTGTGTGAATGTGCTGTGTGTATAGACTGAGTTGGGTGATGGGAAACCATGAAGAGATATGTTTCCAGTGGGAATCCTATGTTGGACACAAAGATCAGTAAATTGGCAACAGTGATATAGTACTGAGAAGCCCACTCCACCCCTACCCCCACCCGACCCCTGCCAAAGGGGCAAACAAAGGGAGCTCTGGGATTATAAGGAAGACAGAGTTACTAAAGAAATTACTCATGACATTTGGTAAAGGAAGACTTTGTTCAAGGGGGCTACTGCAATGAAATTCTGTACTAGGAGAGAGAGACTGGGCTTGACTCTGAGTGAAAAATAAAAGGGAAGTTTATAGCCAGGTGCAAGGTGTGGGTCAGTGGATGGAAGATCACTAAGAGGAAACATCAGGAGTAAGGGGGCTTCTGGCTTACCTGACCTAATGTATTTTTACTGAAGACAGGCCAGGGTGATCACACCTCAGATGAGGACAGTGGAGGATGAGAAATGTGATCAAATGTTGATGGTGATCAGATACTGAGGATAGGGATTCTGGCTAAATGTACTTAGCAGAATTCTTGCTAGAATTGGACAAATACAGAGACAAATGTGGACGTGCACAGACTGAGGCCACAGAAGAGCCTGAGTCGAGTTGGTCAAGTAGAGAATCTTTGTCAATCCCTATCCCAGTCCTGGTTGAAAAGGAGCAGAAAGTTAGCCAAAAGCTAAGTGAGCACTGAAGACTGACTAGGGTTCACCCAGGTGAAGAATGGGAGTAGGAGCAAGGCGTCAGAGGGGCTTTTTGGAAGTATGACTAAAAATCAGGAAGTAAGAGAGAGCATGACATTTCTGGGAACTTCAAAAACTTGGTCTAGTTTGTGCTCAGAGGGAGAGGTAGAAAGTGGCAAGAGATGGCACCAAGCTAACTACCCTCAGAGTCTGGGCTTCATCCTGGAGTCAGTGAGGGCCTCTATCACTGGGTTTTCATTCCAGAGGAGGAAATTATCAGGACCCCTTACTGAGCTGTCTTGGGTCAGTAGCGACACAACTGCCAACAACAAAAAAGATGCCAGCTCTTTGAGAACACCTGATTCCATCCACACCTGATCCTCTTGCAGGCACATCCGAAGGAGGCACTTTGGCCATCTTTTCCAGGCCATTAAAACAGAGTTTTGGTGACCTGATATTATTAAGACCCTCATAAGTTGAGAAGGTGTATTTTGGACCTGAGAGTATATCAAAATCACATAATTTTTCCAGCCTAATTTTAATTTAGTAGACTCACATTAGTGGCACCTGAGAATTACTTGGGGAAATCTTTGAAAGAAATATTGATGCCAGGGCCACCTTCAAAGATTCTGATCCAGTTATCTGGGGTGAAGCTGGGCATTGGCAGTTTTTAAAGAGCCATAGTGCTGTCAGGACTGAAAACAGCTGCAGAGCACAGAACCTAGCCACCTTAGCACCTGAGAAGGAAATGGACTCCCCTTGCCATCCTCCAAGTCCTCAGCCAACATTCTCGGTCAACTTTGCACACTTTCCCAGCAGGTCTTCAGAAGCTGCCTATATCAACTGCTATCACTGCTTCACGCCCCACTCCTCTTTTACAGATAGATGCAAGAGGACCCTGTTCTAAAGCAGGCACAAGACAGCTGGAACAGGAAAGCAACCTCACCTACCCCTGGGCACTTACAGCCATCAGCACCATCTCACTTCCTGGGTTGTGTTGTCTGTGCAGCACTGAGGAGCTTTGTCAAGGATTTGTTTTCCCCTGGATTCACCCGGAACTCCAAGCAGGCCTCATTAGCACATTACTCACGCTCACCCAAGTCCCACACATCACTTTCCTCCTCACCCCCACCTCCAGATTTTTTCTTTTTCTCTATTTGCTCGTTTATTCAGTGCAGTTGGGTTTTGTTCCCTGTGCCCCAAGAAGCACATTTTTAGAGTGGAAATGCTGCTGGAAAAAAGGCAGGTGGCTCTAGGGTCCCAGCCCATCGCCCCTCGTCCTCCTCCCCGTGAAATGCCATCCTTCAGGACCACTGAGTGACAGTCCCCCTAAATGCTTCCCAAGGTGCTGCCCTGTTTTGCTGCTTCCACATTGAGACAGCAAATCATTAACTCAGAGCCCCTGGGTTGTTTCTTGCGGCAATTAACAGCTGCCCTGGTGTTAATTCGCAATCGATAGTCTCTCAATGTTGCTGCTCTTACAGCTGTCGGCTTGTGAGCCCCACGGCACATTTTGAAAGTAACATGATGGGGCAATGAGACTGCCCCTCCTGAGCTTCTGGAAAGCCCTTACCAGGATTCCTGGGGAGATCCAGTGCCCCAGGGGACTCGGCCAGCCAGCAGGGGGCCCCACCCACCTCTTTCAGATGACAAACTCAGGAGACTGGCAGAACTGAGTTCCCTCTGCAGCGGCAGCCCTAGGGATATTCATGAAGCTTTTGTTTGTTTATTTAGGCTTTTCTGGAATTCTTTTCCATTTGTTTTGAGATGGCTGTGTTTTTCCTTCATCTAAAAAAAAAAAAGCCCTCTCATTCAAATCAGTCTATGATTTTAATCCCAGAGCCACACAATTTCTCACATCTTGACTGTGTTGCTTCCTCCAGCTCCCTGTGGACAGAATGAGACTCGAGAGGATGGTAAAATAATCCAACTGCCCCCCTGCAAGACAGGAGCCTGGATCGTGCCGGCCATCATGGCCTGCTACCTCCTGGTGGCAAACATCCTGCTGGTCAACCTCCTCATCGCTGTCTTTAAGTAAGAGGGTCTTTCTTCAGAACCCGTGGAATGGAGGAGGGAGACTGAGGCAGGAGGGGAGCATGATGTTGCGTCAAGCAAGGGTGTTTCTCACTTGATTCTCTCTGGTCTCTTTTCAGCAATACATTTTTTGAGGTAAAATCAATATCCAATCAAGTGTGGAAGTTCCAGAGGTATCAGCTCATCATGACTTTCCATGAACGGCCCGTTCTGCCCCCACCTCTGATCATATTCAGCCACATGACCATGATATTCCAGCACCTGTGCTGCCGATGGAGGAAACACGAGAGTGACCCGGATGAAAGGGACTATGGCCTGAGTAAGCTTTGAGTGACAACCCCCGGCAACTACAGAGCAGGAATCCCCACTGCTTCTACAAGCAATCATGCAGGACCACTGGGTACCTGGTTCCTCCTGCTTCCTGCCCACAGCTCTGAAGACTTGGGAGGGATAGGAGGGTATGCTCGATGAAAAATGGCGCTGGAAACAAGACAGGAGAGGCTGCAACTGAGCATTCTTAACCTCTCCGCTTTCTCAGTGAGATAAAACCAGACTCCAGCAGGGCTGTCTTAGCACCTTCATAGGTTCTATGCTTACTTGCCAGACATTCTACCACAAGATATATCAACCACATTAATATACTCCCACTGCTACTGTATATATAATTTAAGCATCCTGACATGCAGAGTTGTAGGTGACTAAGTCTGACTTTCTGTGATTGTTTTTGGATCTATAGTGTTTTTAGGCCTTAAACTTCTCCCAAGCCTTAGGGGTTGTTCTACATGGCTTCATGAGGAAACCAACAGTTTTTTCCATAATCCAAGGATAAAAAAGACTTTCCACCAACCACCTTCTAGCCCAGTATTTCTAAAAAGAGGTTCAATTGGGGGAATAATTCTTTATTACATAGAATTGTTCCACACATTGTAGAAGATTTAGCACATCCAGCCTCCACTCATTGAATACTAACAGTTCCTGCAAGTTCCTAAATGTCCCCTGGATACACCCACTGTTACGAACAGTGGGATCCAGCCCCATGTAAGCAACCTCCTGTGGTTTCTCAAAGAGTGTCAAAAAGACCACCTACACTAAATCTACTGAATCAGAGCCTTTAGGATTAAGGCCCAAGAATTACCTCCAGGTGATTACTAGTGCAACTAAAGTTTGAAACCAAAGCCACTTCATAATCAACTGTTTCTTTGGTCCGAAGCTTTTAACAACTTCTTTGACATAGCAGTGCCTGACCTCTTTCAAGACATTAAAATTGGAAAGTTGCAGCAGAGTTAAGAATTCCAAAATTCATCGTTCCCATTTGAAATACCCATTTAGGCAAGTATAAGCTCAGGGGAGAAAAGGTTCAGATTTCTCCTGGGCTCTTTCTACCACTGTATCAGTTACTAATTTGTTTACTTGCTATAAACAGAACACCAGATAAACAATAACACAATATGTAAGGTTTTACTTTACTCACCCAACAAAAAGTGAAAAGGTAAATAACCCAGAGCTCAATAATGACTCACTAAAGTGAAAGACCCCCATGCCTATTTTTAGACTCAGCTCTTCCCTATCACACTGTCTTGACTCACAATAGCGAAATAGCTGCTGTACTTCCAGTCATCACATGTTCATGTTCAAGGCATAAAGAAGTATGAAGATGAAAAAAAGTAGAAAGAATCAACCACATACCTGTAGTTTATCAGGAAACCAAAATCTCTCTCCAATACCTTTGAAAGAAAAAGTTGCTGGAGGTGGGGTGTGGATTGAAATGTCAACCCTTTCTTGCAGCAGATTTTTTTTTTTTGTACCTTGAGCCAAACTGTGTTTCTTGGTTGCTGCTAACTTCAAGGAATACTGGAAATATTTGGCTTTCCAGACTCAATAGTTGGAAGAGGGAGAGGAAATTGGGCTACAAAGGGCTTTGAGTAAGGCAAGTGAACAATGTGTGTCTGCCACACTCCTCAGCCCAGGAGTTTTCAATAAACCTTTTTCTGCATGGCTTCCCTTTCCTTTATTTAGCTACATTGTTATCCTTACAACATATATTATTCTAACCAGTCTCTGCAATAAACCAGGTATACTTAGGTGAGATTCAGAGGTCCATAATGAATCTAACACCCAGAAAGAGGACAGTGCCACAAGTCAGCTGACCAGGCTTGGATTTGGTTTGGGTATCAGAGAAGAATCGAGGTGCCGTTCCCTAACCTGATTTGAGTTTGGAATGTCATCAGGCCCACAGATCAAGCTCATTGCTTTTACTTCTCTGCCTCATATCTCTCGTCTTTTCCACAGAGCTCTTCATAACTGATGATGAGCTCAAGAAAGTTCATGATTTTGAAGAGCAGTGCATAGAGGAATATTTCAGAGAAAAGGATGATCGATTCAACTCGTCCAATGATGAGAGGATACGAGTGACTTCAGAAAGGTGTGTTCTCCCACATGTCTCCTGGGGATGTTTTATACCATGGCATGTCTTTATCAATTGATTTTGTTTACAGGACCACAAAGAAAACAGAGACCCTCCCCCACTTTTTGCTTATTTTTATTGTACAAGAAATCATTGAGCTTATGAGAGAACAGAACATTGTCTGAAATGTCTATAGATCAAAATCCCAGACTTGAAAGTCCTAGATTTCTCCAGAAGGCAGTAGAAGTCGCCCTCTTGGACACTGGAGATTGTTGAGTCCAGGACAGGGCAAGAGTTGTTGGCTCCTACCAGAAATTGAAAAGTTCAGACCTAGACACAAACCAAGAGAGGCCCAGCCCAACTCAAGGTTCTCATCAAGTCTGTGTTTCATGTAGCTCACTGAGTATCTTCTCCAAAGGTCAGGATGGTCCTAGTGCCTGGCATATGTGGGTGCTCAATGCCTTCTGAATAAACAATAGCAAGAGACTTCTGAATTAGAATAATTGTTGAGGTTTTTTTTTTTCAATTATTTTATTTTTTTAAATTCTTATAGAACAAGGTAAAAGCAAAGAAATAAAAGCAGATTTTTTTCTACTTATTATATACTTTTAGATCTCACTGACCAAATAGGTTTATAGACCAGCAGGGCTATAAGAAAAAAATCTCAAAATAGAAGAGAAGACTTTAAATTTAATAAATCTAACTTCAGGCAAATAAATTTACATTTTTCTGATTTTCCGCATTTTGCCGTAGTCTAATACTAACTTCATTCCAGGCTCGCATATGTCTAGCATTTGGGGCACTGCTTTTCTGAAGAACACCCCAAGTATTACAAAACATTAGCGTAACTTTAAATTTTAAGCACTTACAATATAAAGGTAGCAGAAGTTACTTACAAATAGTGAGGAAAAGGATGATGCATTGATGACACCAGTTGATATATGACTCAGACTTTTAAGATTTGAGTCAGTCACGTCTAGTTTTCATGAAATGACATTTTGTCTGCTTAGCCACTTCATGCGTTTTCTCTAATGGCTCTGCAGAAATGACACAAATAGCATTTTTCTATCCCTGGCCCATCATTTATTTAAGGAATGCAGTGTAGATAAGTGGTTATATACACACACGCCATTTAGTGATTGTATCCATAGGTACTATGGTAATAGCCAATATTAGTGAAATTTAAAGCCATGCACAGATTTTATACACATCTGTCATTGCAAACTAGAACATTTTATGATGATATGATGTGAAGCAATTTTCTAGCAAACAGAGGAAGAAGCTGCAAATCTGAAGACCTCTCTCATGCTAAGGCTTTGAAAAAGTTATTTATTAATGGACATATTAGCCATGTAGTTCCCATAAAATTGTGCCATGTGGGCACATTGTCCATTACTCAGGCATATTTGCAAAGCGCGTGTCCAGGACCCTTTGCAATGGCTTTTTGGATTTAGAAAACCGAAGACCTGGGAGGAAAGAAAGGTAGGGGGAGGAATATTAAGATGCAAACAGGTCCTTGTCTCTCTGGGGAGCTACATGAGAGGTGCAGACACCAGGGCGTGCAAACTGTGGCCTGTCTCAAAGCCCCTTTGAATGGGAACATGGAGGAGCTAGAGCACCTCCACCTGAGGCTCTCACCCCACATTTACAGATGCTTCCAAGAGACTTCTTCCCCAAGGCCCTCTTCCTCTCTGGGGAGTTACTGAGCCCCACCCTTCAGGAAGGTGACCAAGATGAACAATTCCCAGATATCAGGACAGAGTGCAGGGCAGCCCTCCCTGTGACCTAGGCGTTAGCTGACCTTCTGGAGTAATGGGGCCCAGAGGGCCAGGGTGAGCTCACAGCTAAGCCCAGATGCCAGAGAAGTGAATCTAAGCCCAGGCCTCATTCTGCTTCTGTAGCTTCTGTCTGCGTTTATTTGAAGTTCTGCTTTTGGTGGTGATGGTAGTAGTTTTGCATCTGCAAATGTACCTAAAATAATGTCTTTAAACACTAGTTATACTCAGTACAATAGAAACACCATGAGGTGCATCGGGGAACAGAGATCAACCAAAGGAGGGAGGGGATCCATTTACTCATTTCACACATTCTCCAGGACATGTCCTTTCTAAGTGGAGTGGCAGGTGATATCGCCTGTCCTGTTTCGTATGAGCTAGCTGGCTAGCTAGGTGAATAGATAGATGGGTAGAGAAATGATAGGTAAGTACGCATGAACTCACATTTGAATACATATGTTAAATTTATATAAGTTAACTATTCACATTTTATACTATATATTTTATATTTTTCTCCTCATATTCAGTGCAGTTCAGTTGCTCAGTCGTGTCCGACTCTTTGCGACCCCATGACTCACATCACGCCAGGCCTCCCTGTCCATCACCATTTCCTGGAGTTCACTCAGACTCACATTCATCGAGTCCGTGATGCTATCCAGCCATCTCATCCTCTGTCATCCCCTTCTCCTCCTGCCCCCAGTCCTTCCCAGCATCAGAGTCTTTTCCAATGAGTCAACTCTTTGCATGAGGTGGCCAAAGTACTGGAGTTTCAGCTTTAGCACCATTCCTTCCAAAGAAATCCCAGGGCTGAATCTCCTCATATTAGATAACCTCAATATAGAGATTTGAAATCAGAAAACTTACGAGCTGGTTCTTTGCTCTGTTTCTTCCCTTGCTACTACCTTTAAAATACAGTTAATTTATTCAAGTTCTATTTGCATGAATCTCTTTAGAAATAAAAATGTACTTCTAAAATTGTCTATTTAAATGGATAATTATTAAATTATATTTTTGTCACCAAATAGTATGTATAGGAAGGACCCAATACAATATTCAGGAGATCATTAACACCTTGGAGGAACTGATTCTGAGAAACCCTTGTCTTTGCCATTTTTATATAGTAACGACCAGGATGTATCTAAAGCAATACAGTCCCAAAATATAATGAGCTAATTGATTGTAACCAATGCTGTTACTTATTTGGGACAATGTCTGGCTAGTAATAATTATATTAAAATAGCCAAAATTTTAAGCTGTTAAGCAACATTGGTAACTACCTTCTTTTTAAATATAAATTTATTTATTTTAATTGGAGGTTAATTACTTTACAATATTGTATTGGTTTTGCCATATATCAACATGAATCCACCACAAGTATACACGTGTTCCCCATCCTGAACCCTTCTCCCACTTCCCTCTCTGTACCATCCCTCTGGGTCGTCCCAGTGCACCAGCCCCAAGCATCCAGTATCATGCATCGAACCTGGACTGGCAATTCATTTCATATATGATATTATACATGTTTTAATGCCATTCTCCCAAATCATCCCACCCTCTCCATCTCCCACAGAGTCCAAAAGACTGTTCTATACATCTGTGTCCCTTTTGCTATCTCGCATACAGGGTTATCGTTACCATCTTTCTAAATTCCATATATATGTGTTAGTATACTGTATTGGTGTTTTTCTTTCTGGCTTACTTCACTTTGTAACTACCTTCTTTGCTGAGGATGTTTTTACCCTGGCTTACAATAACCAATCCTTGGAGTTTGTGCCATCAAATTCTGTGCTCATCGTCCTTTAACTAGTGGGTTCTGTTTCAATACATGCATACTGGGGCTTTCACTGTGTACCAGGCAATAAGGCAGAGCTCTGTCCTCAAAAAGCACGGTCTCACTGAGTTCTAGTGTACACCCAAGGCAGGAACAGCCAGAAACATCTCACTCACAGTTGTCAAACCTTAGAGAGTCTTAAAATCATCTGGAAAGCTTGTTACAAGACAGGTTTCTGGGCATCCACCTACATCCTTGGTTTCTGATTCACCGTGTCTATGGTGGGGCCTGAGAATTTGCATTTCCCAGTAATGCTGATGGTAATACTGCTAGTCCTGAACCACACTTTGGGGAACACTAATGGAATATAATGGACAAGCTTAAAGTCTCAAGTAGGATATGACAGTGCAAAATTACTCACTGTGGAACATACATCAATAAAATTCGGTACCTTACATTTGGAACAGTTCTGGAGGTCATTAGTACAGATTGTGTGTGTGTGAAAGTCATTCATTCATGCCCAACTTTTTTACAACCCCATGGACTATATAGTCCATGGAATTCTCCAGGCCAGAATGCTAGAGTGGGTAGTCTTTCCCTTCTCCAGGGGATCTTCCCAACCCAGGGATCAAACCCAGATCTCCCACATTGCAGGATGATTCTTTACCAGCTGAGCCAGAAGGGAAACCCAAGAGCAGATCACCTGTACCCAAAGCAGTGTTTCTCCTACACACCTGACCAGCAGCAATTTAACAAGCATGTGCTAAGCAGAGCCTGGGGTTGGAGTAGGGATAGAAGGACTTTGCTTTGAAAGAATGTATGATCCAGTTACACTCAGCCTCTATTTGAGCACCTCCTGAAGGAGGAGAAACTGCCTTAGATATCAGCCTCATGAATGAATACAGAAAAAATTATCTTCTACTCTCTCTGAAAGAATGTTTCACATATGATAATATCACCATCATCTCCCATTTGCTTTATCTTTTCTAAACTAAATATCCCCAAATCCTTTAACCACTTAGCATGTGTACAGCAGATCTTCCACTACCCTGCCCACTTTCTCAATATGCACTTTGAAATTTCAACATCACCCTTTAAATGTGGTATCTAAATAGAACCTAATTCTGTGTTATAGTTAGAACCTAGACTCAATGCCTTTATTCCTTCACTTACTGTTTTTGATCATCTACTATGCTGCTGCTGCTGCTGCTGCTAAGTCACTTCAGTCATGTCTGACTCTGTGTAACCCCATAGACGGCAGCCCACCAGACTTCACCGTCCCTGGGATTCTCCAGGCAAGAACCCTGGAGTGGGTTGCCATTTCCTTCTCCGATGCATGAAAGTGAAAAGTGAAGTCACTGAGTCGTGTCCAACTCTCAGCGACCCCATGGACTGCAGCCTACCAGGCTCCTCCGTCCATGGGATTTTCCAGGCAAGAGTATTGGAGTGGGGTGCCATTGTCTTCTCCGGATCATCTACTATATGCTAACCTAATACTTACAGAGTGCAATAGGAAAAGAACATGTAACAAGGGAAAAGTGAAAGTGAAGTTGCTCAGTCGTGTCCGACTCTTTACGACCCCATGGACTGTAGCCTACCAGGCTCCTTTGTCCGTGGGATTTTCCAGGCAATAGTACTGGAGTGGATTGCCATTTCCTTCTCCAGGGGATCTTCCCGACCCAGGGATTGAACCAAGGTCTCCTGCGTTGTAGACAGATGCTTTACTGTCTAAGCCACCAGGGAAGTCCCTTCTGTAACAAGGGAAAGAACATAGTAAAATGGAAAGATTTTAATACTAATTCTGCAGTAACTAGCTGTGTGACCTTGAACAAGTTACTTAACTCCTCTGAACCTATGTCCCAATCAGTAAAATGGGGACATACCTGTGGTATTAATACCTAACTAAAATTTTTAAAGTTATTGAGATAACATACATGAGATATTATGTTTTAACTGGTAGTTGTTATTTTTGGATCTACACATTTTATTTGCTATGGGATTGCATTACCATCATAGCAGCCGAGTCATATCTTTGGTTCAGAGTGAGCCTACAATTAATTAAAACCAAGCCCTTTTTACATGAGATATTTCAAATAAATTCCAACTTCTTCAGAAATGTTTGTTTCTAACCTAAAATCAAGACTTAGCATTCATTGCTATGAAATTTGTCTTTAAATCCACTTACATTTCTCCAGTCAACCTAGTGTATCAACCCACTTACTAAAATCACACAATGTACTTTATGAAAAATATTGTGCATCTATGTTTCTTTGTTAGCCTAGATTATCAAAAGAGAGACAAGATTAATATTGAACCTCCTGTTAATTAATCCTGTCTCTTTAAAGTACCCAAAAGACAGCATCGGCTTGATTACTTAAGACTAAGCCATTCTATGGACTTCCCAGATGGCTCAGTGTTAAAGAATCCACCTGCCAATGCAGGAGACTCAGGACACACAGGTTCAATCCCTAGGTTGGGGAGATACCCTGGAGAAGGAAATGGCAATCTGTTCCAGTATTCTTGCCTGGGAAATCCCATGGACAGAGGATCCTGGTGGGCTACAGTCCATGGGGTTGCAAAAGAGTTGTACATGACTTAGTGAATAAACAACAAAAAGCCATTCTATAATGCTGCCTAGAATGGATGCTGCTGCTGCTACTGCTGCTGCTAAGTCGCTTCAGTCGTGTCTGACTGTGCAACCGGCAGCCCATCAGGCTCCACCGTCCCTGGGATTCTCCAAGCAAGAACATTGGAGTGGGTTGCCATTTCCTTCTCCAATGCATGAAAGTGAAAAGTGAAAGCAACTTGCTCAGTCATGTCCGACTCTTAGTGACCCCATGGGCTGCAGCCTACCAGTCTCCTCCGTCCATGGGATTTTCCAGGCAGGAGTACTGGAGTGGGGTGCCATTGCCTTCTCCATGTTAAACTCCCATAATTCATAGAATCAGGAATGTTGAGTACTGAGAAAACATTTCCTATCTGCAGTCTCCTGGCATTTCTTTTCATTTCACTTTGGCTCTTAAGGGTCACCTAGATTTTCTTGTGATCACAGATGGAAATTTTTTTCTGGTCCCTTTAACTCATTTAAAGCAGGTTTTGCAACCTGGTTGCTCGTGGGCAGCACCTTCCCACAGAGGGCTGTTGTGTTGAGCTGACAGTGATTGTTCAAATTCACTCTGAATGCCTTTGGCCTGGACATGCTCTCTTCTGCCACAGAACCTTCCGCTGGTCTCTTAGGCTTTGCCTGCTTCATGTACTTAGTTGATCTGCCCTCCGATAGGGAGTTGGTCTTCAGACCCCTAACTTACAGCTTCTAGTTTATCCTCACCATCACCCTACCTGTTGGGCTCCGCTTTTCAGAAGTTTCAGTTTGAATTTTGTTCTTGACAATAACAATTTAGGCAAACTGGAATATACATCATTCCTTGTTATCATCTTTTAATCTAACATTATCTTTCCCAAACCAATAGGCTCTGTAGCCCCCTTTTTCCACTTTACCTAGATCCAAAAAGTATTAGACAATGACTGTTAATAGTATTTTCCAGTTACAATGTTTTATAACAAAGAGAATAATTTAGAATATATGAAGTTTATAAATAATCCCCAAATAGTGTAAGTCATAAAAGAGGAGCTTCAGTCACTTGCCACTGTATCTTTTTCTAAAGCTGATCTTTGCTATCTCCATTGATAGATCCAGCTTTAACTTTTCTCCCCTCTTTTGGCCCCAGAGTTAATTAGAAGGATAACTGGCCCAAAGGGAAGGGTCCTTGTCATCATTTAGTCACTAAGTCGTGTCTGACTCTTGGCAACCCCATGGACTGTGGCCTACCAGGATCCTCTGTCCATGGGACTCTCCAGGCAGAATACCGGAGTGGGTTGCCATTTCTTCTCCAGGGGATCTTCCTGACCCAGGAACCAAACCGAGGTCTCCTGCACTGCAGGCAGAGGCTTTACCTAATGAGCTATGAGGGAAGTCCATAGGAAAGGGGTAGGTGACCCTAAAGTTCACAAATTAAGTATCAATCTATGGATAAGCAAGAGTTCACTTTAGCTGCTCTGCATCGTTGTCTTTGATCTGAAAACCTGTATCAGTATACCCCTTGCCCCAGTAAGAGCCTCCGCAACTGGGCTCATGTGATCTGAAGTTGTCTCTGCTCTTCATCCTACACCCATCCAACTGCTAGCACTCCAGGGAATATTTGAAATTTAGAACAGGCATGACCAGCCAGTTGTCTTTTTCCTTTTACCATATTTCCTTTTTAATTTCATGGTTGCAGTCACCATCTGCAGTGATTTTGGAGCCAAAAAAATAAAGTCTGACACTGTGTCCACTGTTTCCCTATCTATTTCCCATGAAGTGATGGGACCAGATGCCATGATCTTCATTTTCTGAATGTTGAGCTTTAAGCCAACTTTTTCACTCTCCTCTTTCACTTTTATCAAGAAGCTTTTTAGTTCCTCTTCACTTTCTCCCATAAGTGTGGTGTCATCTGCATATCTGAGGTTATTGATATTTCTCCCGGCAATCTTGATTCCAGCTTGTGCTTCTTCCAGCCCAGCATTTCTCATGATGTACTCTGCATATAAGTTAAAAAAGCAGGGTGACAATATACAGCCTTGACGTACTCCTTTTTCTCTTTGGACTCAAATTCAGACTTAAGTTGAAGAAAGTAGGGAAAACCACTAGACCATTCAGGTATGACCTAAATCAAATCCCTTATGATTATACAGTGGAAGTGAAATCTGATAGAGTGCCTGATGAACTATGGACGGAGGTTCATGACATTGTACAGGAGAACAGGGATCAAGACCATCTCCATGGAAAATAAATGCAAAAAAGCAAAATGGCTGTCTGGGGAGGCCTTACAAATAGCTGTGAAAAGAAGAGAAGCGAAAAGCAAAGGAGGAAAGGAAAGACAAGCATCTGAATGCAGAGCTCCAAAGAATAGCAAGAAAAGATAAGAAAGCTTTCTTCAGCGATCAATGCAAAGAAATAGAGGAAAACAACAGAATGGGAAAGACTAGAGATCTCTTCAAGAAAACTAGAAATACCAAGGGAACATTTCATGCAAAGATGTGCTTGATAAAGGACAGAAATGGTATGGACCTAACAGAAGCAGAAAATATTAAGAAGAGGTGGCAAGAATACAATAATCCTTAACATATTGCATATTGAAGTTGAAATTTTCTGTGCTGCCAGAATCTTCTTTTGAATGCCCTTTTCCTTATCACTTTGGCTGTTAGAGGCTGGTTGTCTTACGACCTGGATTTCTTTTTTTAACCAGCCTATTGAGTCCCCTTTGATAGGCTTCTGGCTGTTGCTTTCTTGGCCTCCTGGGAATAAGAACCACCTCATACCTTTCCAGGTTTCTGTTGGGTGCCTATTGTGATTGTCTCTTGAGTTATTCTGAAGTCACACAAGATCTGGAAATTTGAAAGAAGGAAAGAGAAATAAAGTGTTCCTCCCATACAACATCTTTCTTTCCAAATCTCTTTTTCTTTTCTTACTTTGTCAATGCCATATGTATCTCCTTGAGGATTCCTTTTGATCCATAAAATCTTATCATTCTTATCTCCATATGATCTCCTAAGTTATTTGACCAGAGTCAGCTCTTGGAAACTACCCCTATAAGCCAAAACTCTTGATTTGTTTCTCATACCTATTTATATCTGTAATGCATGCCCACTGACAAATTAACTTTTCAAGAATTCTTTTTAAAGATTAAGGGAAGAACTCTATGTATAGAACAAGCGTATGTAAGTTTGACTCTAGGACCTCTCATCTTTTTTATAACTTCTACATTAAACCCTTATCACTTATATCAATGACCTAACTGACGTACAGTCAAGTGGTTGAACACATTCAGGACTCTGAAAGAAAACAGATCAAACAGTCCTTTTTTTAAAAAAAAATTCAAGTCTTACATTCCTAAGCACCTCAGAGCCCACAGGAGAGTTAAGATTTGGTGAAGAACAGCTCCTTGACCTTGCTCTGGAATGCTTCCCTCCAGTAGCTCTACCCTCTGGAACCATGCTTCTTTATCTTTGCTCTTGAGGCTCCCCTGTGCTAGGACCCCCTTCTTCCTTGTACCTCCTCCCTTCCTCCCATCCCTTAGGATCCTTAGTGTCTGGGTTCTGTTTATTCCAACCACAACCAAGTCCTTACTCTTTCACTGCCTCTTGGTGCCTTAGTTCAGCCTTTCACCTGCTAGTTTTCTCTGCAGTGTTGGATTCTGGAACTAAAGTGAGGTAGGGTGCACAGGGGGGTCCCCACAGTGCAGGGAGATATCTTCCCATGCTCAAACCAATAACCACATGCAGTTATACTCAGAGAACATCTTTATCTCTTTCCATACCAACCTTATATACACCAGACTCCAGGGAAGGACAGGAGAGGGAGGAAGAAAATTATCCTGCCTTTTGTAACTCTGCCAACACTAAAAAGCTAGGTGGACTCAGTACCTAAATATCCCAAACAAAAATCCTCATTCTACAGAATTGTACCATCTGTCCCACTCCTGCATTTAATAAAGTAGTATTTTTACCTACTTACCTAAAGCGTATTGCATTGCAAAAACGAACTGTAATACTTGCAAACTCCATAGGATAGATGATGAAAAAGTCAATTGTAAGTCTCTAAGACACACAAAATTATTATTGTAAGTAATTTGTTTCTTGGGCTATGTGTATACCACAAAACAAGTGAAATAGGAAAAAGTTGAATTTTCTTTCTGAATCATCTGTGCTAACTGGATGAGTAGATTGGGTTTGCCAGATACAGAATTGCTCAGTGTACAAGTCTTTTGGAAATATACCTGAGCATCATGGCAGAGTGTGCCTAGACCTTAGAGGTGCTAAACTGGCTATGGAGCAGCAGAAAGGAGCAAAGAGAACAACAACAACAAAAAAATGTTTCTGAAGCAGGGCTCTTGAGAGCAGTCCAGAAACTTAGACTGATGAAGGGAAACTGAGAGATAAAAGAGCAGAGTGAGCTGTGGCGGGGCGGGCGAGGGTGTTGCAAAGGTAAGAGAATCACATATTCCCACTCTGGCCAGAGGAAGAAGTAGGCTTTTATACCTGTGTGTGTGTGTGTGTATGTGTGTGTGTGTGTGTGTGTTTTAAACCTATAGGTCCCTCAGAGGGGGAGCCACATGCCTCTTATATCTCCTTCTGGCACTGAAATGTATATTCTTCACTGATAGAGGTGCTGCTATTATTAACACCCCCCCACCACCATCACAACAATTGGAGGGACCTAGCTCTAATTTCTATCATCTTTTGTAAAGCATGCAGCCATGTCCCTTTAAAAGGTCAATGGTCAAGTAATTTGCTGTGCATATTGGAAGAATTGGGAAAGTATCTTTATCCTTGTGAATAGATCTCATTTAGATTCTCCAAGATTTGCCTTTTGGTATTTAATAGTGAAACTTTAAGCTCAAACCAAAACTTGGCTTTGGTTTGTCCTTTCCAAGTTAATTTGAACAAGTGAAAAATATGGCACAACTTTATTTTGAAATATGTGGTCTCTGTCTTTATAAGTAAATGGCCTAGCAACCCTTTAAACAATTGAAATCAAGTTTGTCACAGTGATTTGTTCAGTGAGCCTTTCTTGACATCTGGCAGGTATTGGGCTGGCAACATGGAAATGCAAAGAGGAATATGAGACAGATCACACCCTTAAGAATGGGGACTATAGAAATAACTGGGATAGAAAGCACTTGGATCAGCTACCTGGAAAGACAGAGAGAGGCATAGGATGATTTACTGATAGCCACAAATTATGTAATCTTGGCTAAATTTCTTGATATTTGTTTATCCTTTATTAATGAAAGGATCGGGTTAAATAAGGTCAACCCCAGGTGACTCAGTAACAGGACCATATCAGTTCCTTTGGAAGCACTACTTTCTAAAAGGATTGTTATGAATAAGAACAACAACAAAAGATTATTATGTATATGCAAAATAAACATAATCCTAGTCCATAAAATACAAATTTAAATGTACACTGCAGTAAGAATAGCTACATTCTACAATTCTACTGCAAAACTGGATAAAGTCATCCAAATGCAAACATTCTCATTTTGCTGGTGACTGTTAAGCCAACATCCTAGTCCTTATTTGGTCATTGAACCCTGCCCCCAAGCCACAGTGAAGCCAGGAGGGCGGGAAAGAGTGGGACTTTGGCCCCACTCCACTTTAAGACCTCCTTGCCTTGGTGTTTAGTTGTTGGGACTGAACATTAAGTTTCCCTGAGGGAAGGGGGATTAGTAGCTAGAAACTGCTGGATTCAATCAATTCTCAAGCCTTTTCTAACTTAGAAAGATTGGAGTTCTGTGATTCCCAGTGACAGGGTCACAGCCATCCTCTCCTTTCCACCCCTTCTCACTACCCACACCCCCTCAGTTCCCCTCAGTGGGACAGTGATGGCACCAAGTTGGGGCACAGTTCTGAGCCCCGCTGTCCCTGCTCCACAGCCTCCTGCAGCGAAACTACCCAGAGTGACTCTGGTTCTCTCTTCCCGCCCAGGGTGGAGAATATGTCCATGCGGCTGGAGGAAGTCAACGAGAGGGAGCACTGCATGAAGGCCTCGCTCCAGACCGTGGACATCCGGCTGGCACAGCTCGAGGACCTCATCGGGCGCATGGCCACAGCCCTGGAGCGCCTGACGGGTCTAGAGCGGGCTGAGTCCAACAAAATCCGCTCGCGGACCTCCTCGGACTGCACAGATGCAGCCTACATTGTCCGCCAGAGCAGCTTCAACAGCCAGGAGGGGAACACCTTCAAGCTCCAAGAGAGTATAGACCCTGCAGGTGAGGAGACCTTGTCCCCAACTTCTCCAACCTTAATGCCCCGTATGAGAAGCCATTCTTTCTATTCGGTCAATATGAAAGACAAAGGTGGGATAGAAAAGTTGGAGAGTCTTTTTAAAGAAAGGTCCCTGAGCCTACACCGAGCGACTAGTTCCCACTCTGTAGCAAAAGAATCCAAAGCTCCTGCAGCCCCTGCAAACACCTTGGCCATTGTCCCCGACTCCAGAAGACCATCTTCATGTATAGACATCTATGTCTCTGCCATGGATGAGCTCCACTGTGATATAGACCCACTGGACAATTCCATGAACATCCTTGGGCTGGGAGAACCAGCTTTTCAGCTCCAGTACCTTCCGCAGCTCCTTCAAGTAGTGCTTACGCGACTCTTGCACCCACAGACAGACTGCCAAGCCGGAGCATTGATTTTGAGGACATCACCTCCATGGACACTAGATCTTTTTCTTCAGACTATACCCACATCCCAGAATGCCAAAACCCATGGGACACTGACCCTCCGATGTACCACACCATTGAGCGTTCCAAAAGTAGCCGCTACCTAGCCACCACCCCATTTCTTCTAGAAGAAGCCTCCGTTGTGAAATCACATAGCTTTATGTTTTCTCCTTCGAGGAGCTGTTATGCCAACTTTGGGGTGCCCATGAAAACAGCAGAATATACAAGTATTACAGACTGTATTGACACAAGATGTGTCAATGCTCCTCAAGTGATTGCTGACAGAACCACCTTCCTGGGAGGTCTTGGAGGGAAAGTGGAAGAATCGCTGTGCTGCCATCCCGAGCGAGAGGCAGAACTGAGTCACCCCAGCTCTGATGGTGAGGAGAATGAGGCCAAGGGCCGGAGAGCCACCATCACAATGCCCCCCCAGGAGGGTGATAATTCAGACAGAACCCTGTCCAACAACATCACAGTTCCCAAGATAGAGCGTGCCAACAGCTACTCAGCAGAGGAGCCAAGCACACCATATGCCCACACCAGGAAGAGCTTTTCCATCAGTGACAAACTCGACAGGCAGCGGAACACAGCAAGCCTGAGAAATCCCTTCCAGAGGAGTAAGTCCTCCAAGCCAGAGGGCCGAGGGGACAGTCTGTCCATGAGGAGACTCTCCAGAATGTCTGCTTTTCACAGCTTTGAAAGCAAGCACAACTAAACCTTCTAATAAGCTTTGCAGGAGACTCAAGAATCCAGCCCTCAAATTCTCCCTGAAATTCACCTGTTCCCGTTTCTTGAAACTCACCTGCTTTATTCTTAGCTGAGCAAAACAAGTCATTCCTTGGAAGTTGTTAACTAAAATGTGATCAAGAAAACATTTGATCTGGCCGAGCGCAAAACACAGGGATTTAAGTCATGTTCACACTCGATGGGTAGGGAGGGGAAAGAGGGAGAAGAAGGGTTGAGATGAATGTGTAGAACTAGGCATTTCAGAAAGCCATGAGCTCTGGGAATGAGTGGGGCATCAAGCATGCTCCATGCCAGGAGGCATCTTTCCATTTCTGACCATTATCAAGAGTTTTAGGATGCAGGGCTAAATTGCAAAATAAAATAAAGTAGCCAGCATACAAATGAGATATTCTAAACTTCAATTCTGTTTTCTTTTCACATTGGCTCCATCACTGGTGACTGATGAAGAGCATCCTTTTTATTCAGTATAAGCCGGCAGCAAGCAGTTCTACCTAACGTCCCACATCCTTCTCATGCCAACACTTCTGTAATTGATCATTATAAAGAAAAAACAAGGTAACAGTCATAGTTCACCTGTCTCTTATATATTCATTTCTGGTGCCACAACTTTTATCTCTTTTGAAGAAAATAAAGGGAAAAGAAATGCCTTTTTGTATTGCAGTCAAAATGAAAGAAGAGTTGATGTTAAAACCAGTTGTCAAATGGTTTATTATATACAGTGGGCATTCAAGTATAGTCCAGTAAGCTCAGGATGAATGTAATTAAATAATTTTATATTTTTTAATTTATTTTGTATCTCACCTATCATCAATGAAGCCACTCACTGAATATATAATAGTGAACTTTAAAAAAAAAAATAGTAGGCAGAACTCACCTAAAACTGCCGTATGAGATACTGCTATATTCTCACCATCTATGTTGTGTGTGATGCTGCTGTGTGGCCCTCATCATGTGTATGAATCCACCATGTCTTCTGAACATCTCCAGGATGTAACTGCCAATTTTCCACACCACCTATCACATGACCATTTTGTATATGAATATTTGGTTACATGTGGATATTTTCATACCTAGAGTTTTGCCATTTATTCTGAGCTCAGCATAAATTTAATTGGAGTTTTTCAAGGGCTGGTATCTTTTTTATGGAAATGTTCCAAAGCACTTTTTAGGGAAGTTCAAAACCGTAAATAACCTTAGAATTGACTGAGAGTTTGGTTATCAACCCAAGCCATCAGTAGCAGGCATACCATGAATATTTTTCTTATACACAGAGCTATAAAAAAGATGTGATAGACTAAAATAGAAAGCAGATAAACATATAAAGAGTTCTGTGGTATATGCTGCTTATATGCATTTACACAGAGAGACATGTTAATATATAGTTTATAAACAGACATATAGAGCTTTCTTAAAAGGCTTGGACTTTTCTATCATCTTGAGATATAACCAGGATTTTTTAATATCCAAGGAGTTCCACTGAAAGAGTTAATTATATTAAATTTTGACATGTTAAAATTATAAATTTTTAAAATCCCTATGACCTTAGCTTTTCCTTGTACAAAACTAGAGTTGCCAACATGACTCACTACCTTCCCACTGCCTCTTTCTTCTGCGGAAGCACTTGCTATCATGACATCTCGTTTAGTCTGGTTTCTCCTGCACAAAGAGATTATTTCAAGTACAATCAGAATAGATGTACAGTTCTAAATCAGATAGTATTATGGACTCTCAAATATAGGCATACGTTTCTAGAACAGAATCTGGATTTAAAGTGAGATAAAGAAATCTTTATCAAATCTTTGGATTCCTATTTGGATCACTGATTTAAAAAATAAAAATCTTTAAGGAAAAAGACTTAATACTTCCTGGTTATTTTGTTTTGCTGTAGTTTTGAATTCCAGATTTCTCATTATGTGAAATCAAGTGAATACATGGACAAAATCTCTAGCCTTTAAATATTTAAAACAAAAACCAAAATCTTCTGAACAAGCTTTTCAGGTGTAGAGACAATGATGTTGCTGCATATAAAGAATTAAACAATTCCATCTTCACTCCTTGGATTTAAGTGAGTAAGAAACAAGTCACCAGAGTCCCTCATATATAATTTTTACTGGCCATTTCCCCCTCAGTAAACATCCATTTGGTCTAAGAATAGATTAGTTGCCCTAAAACTTCCTTGAGTCATGAATCTCCTTGAGATCTAATGAAAGCTCTGGGCTCACCTCCCAGAAAAAAAAAAAAAAAAATGTATGTACATGTAGAGTTGCAATATAACCTTAAATGGTTCATGTACCCCTGGTTCCATATTGATTGATAATGAGGAGGAGGAACCATGTTTATTCATAATCAATGCAGCTGTAATAGGCACTTTACATTTTAAGACCATTTCTCTGTGATTCTCAGGAAGGCCAAGTCTCAGTATCAGAGTTTAAACCCAGATTTTGTTACCTTTGTTCCTTAGATTAGCTTTTGCTAGTTTGATATATTTACATCCTAAAAACTTTGATGATTTTATATATGGAGCATACTTACGAAGTCAGAGGCTTCTCTAAATCTGTGGAGGAACCTAAGAAGGAGGTGAAAATATTATTCTTTGTTCACAGAGCAGGATATCACAGCACCTCCAGGGCCTCATTCTGGAGCAGATTGAAAATAGGGGAAAGAAATTGTGAGCATGAGTGTTTCCATTCATTGTGATTTCTGGCGAGAACCAAACCTAGGAAACAAAGTATTTAACAGCCTTGACCTTGTGATTACCTGGTCCTTTGGTTGTGCATGAAAATGAAGTTCTTAAATCTTTTGTGAAGTGTGTGAAATATATAAGCCAAATTTAAGTGACTTTAAACACAACCTGTATAACTTCCATGAGCCATTTCTTTCCTGTGCATTTACATGTGTGTTATGTTTCCATCCATTTCTTTCCATTTTGGAGTGTTCTGCACACCAATGTGGCATTGATTCTGTGGCCTTGTACGGTCAGCTTGCATCCAGACCATTTATTTCACCATGTCCCTGATCGAGGGGATATTAATTACCTTCTCTGTGAATTAAGCAGCCCATGAGCAGCAAGTTATTGAGGAATATAAATAAAGTCATAGAGTGTTCAAGGAAGTAATAGCTTTCATTTAATCATATGCTTCTAAGGTGCCAATTTTTATATACTACTATATGTAATGATTTGTTCTAAATTGCTCAGTCCTTTTGAAAAAAAATGTAAGGAGTTTAATGAAAATTACCTTGGGAATCCTGATTAATAACAAACTTTATATTTATACTTAGAAACTCTCTCCTGGGTGGATTTGAATGAAGCTGGAAAGCTTGGCTATAATTGGCGGGGCTAGTTTATTTCTCCAGCCAGAAGGTGTATTAGGGGTCAGAATGCAGCACTTTACAGAACTGGATTTTGTTTTTAAGTCTAAGCTTCCAGGTCTAGGATATTATGTAGCACTTTGAAAGTTCCCCCTTTAAAAAAAAATATATATATATATATATCAGAATTATCAAATAAGAAAAATGTACTTGTAAGAAACACAAAATGTGTTTCTTCTGAATGTTTCAAATGTATTCTAAAAGATGGTTTCTATAGATAATATTATGGTAGATAACTGGATAGTACATTTTTTCCACTTTCTAAGGCTATACAGTCTAATCCTTCTGAACGTTTGGGCTGTTTAACTTCTGTAGTTATATATTATCCAGTCATCAATCATGCTATATCTATAGCTATACTGTTCAATGTGTGTGGGGCAATGCTGTATTATAAAACACATGTAAACCTATATGTAACCCGTATTTAACTCAGCATAGTTGTAGCATGTGGTTGTATTAATGAACGTTACAGGATAACTTTATAATCATTTACAAATCTGTAACATTCAATAAAGAAGCACATGTTGCAAGGATTAATGATGTTCCCAACTCCATGTTATTTAGCATCCTCGTGAAATGGGTACTTTTGTTCCTGACCTACTTTATGTTTTTCACATTCCCATAGACCATTGTAAAATATTTGTGTGAGCTGATGTGCATCCTCTGACCAGCTCTGCAAGCTGTGGTAGGCAAGTTGTGATTTTGTGAAAGATGAACTGGCATGTTGTGCAAAAACTATATGACAAATTGAAAAGAATATCTTAAGCTCCAGTTGAATTAGCTGTTTGTTTACATCTGCTAACCCAATGTGGAGGCAGTGTACAGTACTTTATAAGTATGTTCATGTAGTAACACTAATATGTTTGTTTCTAGTAAAGTGATGCTAGCGTGTAGGTGGTTATATACTTGCTCTAAATACTGCATTGTAGCTCACTATTCTTTAAGAATATTAATGTGACTTAAATGAAGTAATCTCTCTCCAAATCCAGTCTTAATTTTTTGTGGCGACAAAATGCATGCATTGCTTTATGCATTTATTTTGACTTTTTAAAGGCACTTAATGTTTTACTATTGCCTGCTGTGATACTTAAACCAGTTAGGAACTCACTCAAATTGTTGGGCTTCTTACACTGTTTGGGGATTATGTCCAATTTAAAAAAAAAATTAAAGACAAAAAAGTAACCAAGGATTTTTTACTATTTTTTTAAGCTCTGAACAAATAATACGGAATAAAGTATTAACTGCAGGGCATATAGCTATGTAACCTGGAGATAACTAGCCAACACCACTTGGATTTACCAAGGTCTGGTGCTGGTGCATCTGTGATATATGAAGGACATATTTCTGAGTCTTTAGGGCCGTTGGGTGCAAGTTGCTAAACCAGAGATGAGAGTGAGGAGTCCATTCAAGACAGTGTAGAAACCCACGTATCAGTATGGACGAATCCAGTGGACAACATGTGACCACATTCCTCCCTTGGGGCTTTTCGCACATTGTGTGTGAACCTGGCCTGGGGGAGGGTGAGAGATGGGTGACTGCGTGTCTCACTGAGCACGGGTGACTGAAGAGTGTGCCCTTCAAGGAAGTCACCATTTCATTGTTAAAAGCCATTCAACATCTGAACAAGGGAGGATCAGATTTGCATAGTCTTATAATTGATGGCTCCTCAAAGAGTAGAGAGAACTTTCTGTCAGCCTGCGCTGGCCTAGGCTTTCTTTTTACCTGTCAAACAGTCTCTTTCCCAGATTGGAGTTGATCAAAGGAGCAGTTGGTTCTGATTTTAAGGAAAACAGGATTTTTTTTTTGTAATTCATTTGAGAAGTTGGTTGCGTTACCTTTTCTCTGATGAATTTCTTGCACTGATCACTGTTAATGAAATCAAGACATGACCATTTCTACATGTGTCCAAGAGGAATTCAGTGGCCAAGTAATCCAGGTGGCAGTAAGAGTGAGGTTAATTTTCCCTTCCAAAACTGACCTGCTCTCTCAGCCCCATTAAACCTTCAAGCTATTGCCCGTTTATACAAAGTGTGTGTGCTGGAAAGTGAAAAGAACATGTATGGCTAGAAGGCCATAGGTTTTCTGAAAAGCGTCAGTGCTGACCTTGACCTAGGCCTTCCTCTGGAGCTGGGGGCTGCTGAGGGCTGAGGGATGCAGAGAGGCTCAGCCTTGGACCTGGATACACAGCCTTCTTCACCCACTTAACTTTCTTCCTTGCTCTTGGCCCAGCACAAGGGTTTTTTGTTGTTTTTTTGTTGTTTTTTTTTTTCTGCCAGACCAGTTGACTTTATCTCCTATCACCTCCATACCCTCTGGACCCTGGCAGAGGAAACTGAACCAGTGGCTGCAGGCCTTCAGACTTTGTCCAGCCCTCATCTTCCAACTGACTTAGCTTCCTCCCCGCAACTTCACCCCATGCTCCTAATTTCACTGATGTTTGCATCAACCTCATCAATTCTTTGCCTGTCTGAATCCCAAAAGAATCAGTCACATCTTTACCCCAGCTTATCATATATCATCAGCAGCAGCCATCTGCCCCTAGACTGTGGGGTTTCAAACACACGAGAAGGGGCTGGATCCAGAACACAAATGTGTCAGTTGGGCTGGGAAAAACAACAGGAAGAAGCAGGGTTTATAGGGCTTGAGAGAGCACGTGTCTGCTACAAAGACATTCACATTCAGATTTGCTAACATTGTGCTAGCCAAATGTGGCTGCCAGCAGCTTTCAAACCTGGAGGCAATAGTTTTGGACCTCTGAGTCAGAGCCAACTGGGACCATATTCCTAATTCCAACTTAGTGAATACATAAACAGAATACACTGAAAATGGAGGTGGGAGAGGAAGGAACTCACCCTATTCAGAGTTCTTTCTGTTCTCCCAAATGATATGTGCATGTATATTTGCTAGCTGCATCGTTCTGGACTAAATGTGAGATCTTTGTGAGGGAGATTCAGAAGAGTACCATAGCATTGTATCAAGGCTTATCTGCTTCCTGTCACTACAGTGTCTGACCTGAGTTTATATTGCTTCTCCTGCTGTTCAGAACAGTCCATGCAGTATACTGTACTCATTGCTGTTCCATAACACAGAACTTAGACTCTCATTTGTAAACGTTCTAACCATAGTTTATAATGGGGAAAGTTATTCAAATATCATTTTTAAATGAATTCCTATAAATAAAATAATTTTGCAATTGGGTTTCTTAAATATATATACATCTTTTCCTCCTTTGTGTATAGATAGACAGTGGTTTGCATATCTATCAACATTATAAATATCTATAAATCCTTAGAGGAATTTTTCTTTTTTAAAGGTCTATTATTGGATTCACAATGCACTTTGAGCTTGTTTGTTTAGATATATAATTCGAAGCAGAAGTTGGCAGATACCACGGGAAAAACTTTCTGAAATTTCTGTAACAAATGTTTTACAATAAAAAAAAAAAAAACAAACCTCAGTAGTTCAAAACATGACTTGGACGTCTTTGTGCATTTATTTGCCACCATGTGATTCCTACCATTCTCATGACAAGAATTGCTGGGGTACAGGGAGATGATTGCCTTGGGTTCTATAATTACTTGTAGAGCAGAGGCTGCAACTGGTGGTCATATCCAGGCGGCAGAGAAGGAATGATGTTGTCCAGCACAAATGTTTTAACTTCAAATAATAATGGGAAAAGAAATTGAAGAACACATATATGTACAATCTTTTATTTTTACAAAAAATTTGTTGAGTACCTGTTCTGTGCTCAATGGTGTGCCAAGGTGAAAAGCAGGCAGAACCCCTGCCCCGTGGAGTTTTGACTCTGACTGTAATAAGGTATGATCAGATATAATTTTGTAATTACCATTTCACTGCCTAAGAAATAGAGCATGAAAAGTAAAGACAGTAGTTCAAAACATGACTTGGACGTCTTTGTGCATTTATTTGCCACCATGTGATTCCTACCATTCTCATGACAAGAATTGCTGGGGTACAGGGAGATGATTGCCTTGGGTTCTATAATTACTTGTAGAGCAGAGGCTGCAACTGGTGGTCATATCCAGGCGGCAGAGAAGGAATGATGTTGTCCAGCACAAATGTTTTAACTTCAAATAATAATGGGAAAAGAAATTGAAGAACACATATATGTACAATCTTTTATTTTTACAAAAAAATTTGTTGAGTACCTGTTCTGTGCTCAATAGTGTGCCAAGGTGAAAAGCAGGCAGAACCCCTGCCCCGTGGAGTTTTGACTCTGACTGTAATAAGGTATGATCAGATATAATTTTGTAATTACCATTTCACTGCCTAAGAAATAGAGCATGAAAAATAAAGAGTCTAGAGGTTCAGAGGAGTAACAGTACTCTGCAGCTCAGGGCAAGGAAAGCCCTTTGAGGCAGATTACACCAGAATGTGCCCTGAAGAACAAGGAGGGTTTAGCTAGTCAATAGGAGGACGACATGCCATGTAAGGGGGACATTAGCTTTTTTAATTGACTTATAATTGCTATACAATATTATATAAGTTGCAGGTGTACAATATAGTGATTCACAATTTTTAAAGTTAAGAGGAATGTTAATTTGCTAAGCACCCAAATGTTACAGTGCTTTATCCGCATCAGAACCTCTAGGCAGCCCCAGCCTCGTGGACTTTGTCTCCAGTATGGACCCCAGTATGGAAAATGAATGAGGCTTTACTCCAAAGAGTACCTTTATCTTTACCTTTCCCACTGGCTCTGTTTTCAGTGTTTTTGAAAATGGAAATGGTGGCTGGCATAGCTTTCTACAAGCAGCTTGTCTATGTTCATAAATGTGCACATTTATGTAACACCTACAATATTCAATCATGTGTCCTCAGATTTCCTGGAAAATCGGATCATCATCATTTGCTGCCAAAATCTCAGATTTAGATCAACATGGAGCTTCCTTGAAGGACATATTAATGGAGGTAGAGAAAGATTAAATTTTCTAGAGATAATTTATCACATTTACTTGTTTATATTACCCAATTTGATTAAAAGCCTGAAGATAACTTACCCTAGAAAGGCCTGGGTTACCACACCCTTGTCTGTAGAAAGTTCTCAGTAATTATTTCCTTTCTACCATGCCCGATCTCTGGTGGTTAACTTGGCCTCTGCCATAACATCCAGCACATTACTTTTTTATAGTATGAGCCATTTCCCAGAAGCCTTGGTCTTGGTCACAGTCATTATCTTACAGTATGTCATCAGATAGATATGATGACACAATACAGACACCATAGAAAGGCCTTCACTCAAAATCATCATCTATTGTCCCAATGTTCTTTATCTCAAGCACTAAACAACTTTTTTTCTTAAAGACTGGGTGTATTAATCTGCTAGGACTGCCTTAACAAAACAGCATAAACTGGGTGACTTAAGCAACAAAAATAGATTGAATCTAGATCTGGAGGCTGGAAGTCCAAGACTGGTATTGGCAGAGTCGGTTCCTTATGAGGGCTCTGAGGGAGAATCTGTTCCCAGCCTCTCTCCTGCTGCTGGCGATCTTTGGCATTCCTCAAGCATTTATAGAAGCATCATCCTATCTCTGCTTTCATCTTCACATAATATCCTCCCTGTGGTTTATACTCAAATTTTCCCCTTTTATAAGGACACTGATATGGGGCCCAACCTACCTGAATATGGCCTTATCTCAACTAATTGTGCCTGCAAAGACCTATCCCTTAATAAGGTCACAGTCTGAGCTACTGGAGGTTAAGATTTCAACATATAAATATGTGAAATTTAACGCTTAACACTGGTGAATTTGTGAATAGGAGTGTGGTGGTCATCTATCTTTTAAGTATCTTTTAAGGTAAAAAAATCAGAATTCAAGAATCAATTGGAAATATGTTGATCAATAGAAGAAAAATATAGATCAATGTGCCACCACCTGGAGCCATTAAAAAGGATTAATTTTTTGTATATTGACATTGGCTTCCTAGGTGGCACAATGGTAAAGAATTTGCCTGCCACTGCAGGAGATGAGGACCCTCAGCTTCAATCCCTGAGTCAGAAAGATCCTCTGAAGGAAGGCATGGAAACCCACTCCAGTATTCTTGTCTGGAAAATTCCATGGACAGAGAAGCCTGGCAGGCTATACAGTCCATGGGGTCACAAAGAGTCAGAGCATGCACTCGCATATTGACATTAAAAAATGTCATTGGTATATTATCTTTTTAAAAGGAAATACAAAGCATCATATAGAGTATAATCCCAATTTTTATAAAAACTAAACCAAGTATACAGATACAGATATATATATAGTATATACAGATATAGAGATACAGTATATATATACTAGATATATCGATATATAGATATATAGATACAGTATATAAATAGTAAAAAGACTAGTAGAATACAGAAAAAGGGAGAGAAAGCAATAAGTTTTGCAACAGAATTTTTTTTCAGAAATTCAAACTGTTGAAGAGTAACCTAAAGTGGCCTAAGTAAAATTGGTTCAGGTACCAATAGACATCAACCAAGAGGGTTTTCTTTGACTTCTTTCTGTCCTAGGTGCTACAATAATCACAAGCTCTGTATAATAGCAAGTCCTCTCCACTAAAAAATGATAAAGGTGGAAGAAAAGAAAAGTGTTGGCAATGATTTAACTATTAATGTCATGAAACTGTAATTTTAGGCACAAATACAATCAGTGCCTTTCTAGCAGGTACTTTGTTCCTCTGGAAGAACTGAAAATTTTATTAAAAAGGCAAGACTGTCATGACTAAAAAGATAATTACATACTCCAGTTATTTAATTAGAGCCGCTGAAAAAAATGGAATGAGCAGCCCAAGTTTAGCTCATCAACGCTAGAAGTGTTCATGTAGAAGCAGCATGACCACCAAGTAGGAAATGTGTGGATGGTTTTACCTTCAGGCAGGAAATTGGGCTGTGTTATCACTCTGAGAATCTGCATAGAACAGCATAGAGATGCTCTCAGAAGTAAGGGGTCAGAAAGAGTACTGTAGCTGGGCAGGGCCTTAAGGAATGTTTAGGACTGAAAAGATGGGAGGTGAGGGGAAGGCTGGGGTCCCAGGTGAAACAAACGTGTAGCCATGAGAACACATAAGACACTGGGAGAACTCTGGGAAGCAGCCTAGCAGGGTAGAGGGTCCGCGCTGGAGAACTTTGGGGAAGAAGAACTATCCCTAACACTCACTTAGTCTTCTCAATACATCTGCGAAATTGGTGTTCTTCTTCTTCCCCAGACAGGAAAAGATGACTCAGCATTTTACACGTAAACACCAGGTCTGAGTTAGGACTCCATTCAGTATTAAAAAGAAAGCGACTGAAGAATTCCGGGGAAAACTGTGATGTGTGAAAACATGGTGTGGTCAAGAAGGGAGAGGTACAGTCAGGGGAAGTGCAGGATTAGGCAAAAGAGCTTAAACCCCTTTGGATGAAAAGACATTTTGAAGAAATCACAACTCTTCCTAATTCCAGAAATATTTCATGGGTAGTGTTTGAGAAACAGTCAACCAAGTGCTGGCACATTCTATTTGAAATGTCACCCTCTTACTTCATTCCCTGGTGAATAACTGGTCATCCTTTCTAGAGGATTATTTTTTAGTGTGTGTCCAGCTGAGAATCCTTTGAGATACCTCCTTGCTGGCAGTTGTTGTGTACAATGTGAACAAGCTGTACCCTTTCCCTCAGCCACAATTTTGGCTACGTCTTTGGGAATTGGAATAGAGGCAGGGGTAGGGACAATCGCTGGCTATTACCATAATTTGCAGACTCGGGAATTGTCTACAGTCATCTTCCTACATGGGCTTCCCAGTAGCTCAGCTGGCAAAGAATCCGCCTGCAACGTGGGAGACCTGGGTTTGATCCCTGGGTTGGAAAGATCCCCTGGCGAAGGGAATGGCTACCCACTCCAGTATTCTGGCCTGGAGAATTCCATAGACTGTACAGTCCATGGGATCACAGAGAGTCAGACATGACTGAGCTAATTTCACTTTCATTTTCTGTCTTACTTACTTGGTAAGCACAGCAATGCTTCATCAAATAGGGTGTTGTCTGTTTAAGAAAGAAAACTGAGCTCTCTTTTGCATCAGTTTTGCCAAGGGACTCACTTTTTCTTTAAGATAGTGGGTGGGGGTGCCATGTGGGGAGGGCTGTGGGTGGAGAGATGGAATTTGTTGATAGAGATCTTTCTCAATGATATTTTCTCTCTGAGCTCAAACGTAATCCACACAAAGGAGCTGCTCCTAAATTATGTTTCTTTCTTAGGAATTTCAACCAGACTTGTCTGCTATTTGGGGTTTCTATGCTGACAGCAAAAGCTCCCTAGTGGCTCTATTTCATTCAACCAGTTTTACTGGGCCATTAGCTCAGACTGCAGTGGCAGAAAATCAGGTCAGTCCTGTAAAGTATACAGACATTCCCAAAATTTCAATAACTGCTTCTTTTCCTAGTTTGTTCTCTCAGTTTCTCTGTCTGTTATGAGAGGTTTAGAGGCTGGACCAGATTAGTGGTGCTTACCACTGGAGTTACTACCACCTATGGGATCTATTGAAAGCTAGGAACCCTCCTTGGGGTGGGGGGTGGGGAGGTTAGATCTGGGAGACCATTTAAAGGGGCTCCTGGAAGCCTCAAAAGCCACCCATAGTCACCAAGGGAAGACTGTCTGAACCCTAAGTTAAGAACCAAATATTTTTCCAGCTCTAAAGCTCTGAGACTCAATGGAGACCGTCAAAACAGAAAGTACAGGGTCATTTTGAAACATCGTCTGCAGAAAAAATCAAGTTGACAGCTGCATGAGCCTTGATACAAGCGACAGGTGCTCACCTGTCCTCCTCCACAGCTGCTGAATAAAATGCACTGAGGTCGGACCAGAAAGATCTGGAATAAAGTTGGTCAATCTATACACAATGAAGGCAGTGTGAACCATTTGAGCGCCTTCAAGTCTCCTGCAAAGCACAGATTCCACAGCCTTCCAACCGGAAGCTCTGCCTACAAGTAAGGGTTGATCAGTAATCTCCTCAATTATCTGCTTGTAGAGATCAAGCTCCCTGCCTCCCTCTCATGAAGCACTGTGCACTGATGAGAAAGCCACCCCCATCTAAGCACCCAGCCTTTCTCATCATGACTTTATGGAGTTGACTAATGGTTTTAGTAGCCATTAAGACATTCCTTGACTTAATCAATTATTATATAGGGCGTTGCAAAATGCACCCCGCACCCCTCCAGAAAGACTCAATCCAAAGGAGCAGTCCTACACTCACATTCAAGTGAGGTGAGAACTAGATCTGATCAATCTGCCGCTGCCATGTCTTCTTGATGTCACATGGTGTCTCTGTGGAACACTGGCCTTGCACAGTCTCAAATATCTGGCCGGAATCAGACCACTTTGAGCCTCTTCCCTGAACAGGCTGCTGGGTCTGCTAAAAAGGCCTGTCCCTGTACAAGAGTGCTGAGTGGAGCTGTGGACTTCGCTCTCCTTGGGTTCCCACTTCAGGTCTCTGGTGCACATACACCAACCATCTCAGCACATCCACCCTCCCCCCCGCCCCCCCCCCGGAGTGCTGATTCACAATGACTCTGGCATCTCCCACTCATGGACCCCACGATGGAAAACTCCGTTCCTTTCCCAGAGACCCACATTAGGGAACAAGCGGTTTTTCCTTCAGAAAAAGTGGATCTGATGAGCTCCCTTTCCCATGCACCCTTCTAGGGGAAGTCATGCTCACGTTCCAGAGATAAAGTGCCCTTCCAAGAGTATCTCCCCCAATGACTCTAAGGTAATTACACCCTTCCTTTTATGGGTCCCCCTTTCAAAGTTTCCAAAGTTATTTCTGGCATCTCTACGCAGAGAAGAACAAATGCACAGATTTAATCTCCAGTGGACCCTCCTATATATTATCCATCTGCAAAGTACCTGCTATTGACAGTTACACGATATACCTATGCTCCCTGGTTTTATAGCTATTCATGTCCTTTCTTCATAAGGTCATTTATACAACTTGTGACTATATATAAGCTAGTCACTTAATTAGCTAACCTCTTTCAAAACCTAATAATCTTCAGCCAGACCAGAGGACAGAACTGAAAAGCACTAGTATTAGTATATAAAAGAATCCTAAGAGGCAACTCTACAGGGCAAATAGCTCTGGTTAAACTAAGTGTACTGAATTTATCAGCAGAGACTACAGACACCATTATCATCATCAGAACTACCATTTATTAAGCATCTGGTGACTACAGCCATGAAATTAAAAGACTCTTATTCCTTGGAAAAAAAGCTATGACCAACCTAGACAGCATTAAAAAGCAGACACATTTCTTTGCCAACAAAGGTCTATCTAGTGAAAGCTATGGTTTTTCCAGTAGTCATGTATAGATGTGAGAGCTGGACTATAAAGAAAGCTGAGTGCCAAAGAACTGATGCTTTTGAACTATGGTGTTGGAGAAGACTCGAGAGTCCCTTGGACTGCAAGGAAATCAAACCAGCTCATCCTAAAGGAAATCAGTCCTAAATATTCACTGGAAGGACCAATGCTAAAGCTGAAGCTCCAAGACTTTGGCCACATGATGTGAAAAACTGACTCATTGAAAAAGACCCTGATGCTGGGAAAGACTGAAGGCACGAGGAGAAGGGGACGACAGAGGAGGAGATGGTTGGATGGCATCACTGACTTGATGGATGTGAAGTTGAGCAGGCTCCAGGAGTTGGTGATGGACAGGGAAGCCTGGCATGCTGCAGACCATGAGGTCACAAAAAGCTGGACATGACTGAGTGGCTGAAATGAACTAATTGTTGTAATACACTTTATGTACAGTATGTCTCACCTTCAAAACAGTTATACAATGTAGATTTTCTAACTTCCAACTTAACAGATAGGAAAGTTGAGACTCAGCATGATCAAAGATATTTCCAAAGTCACACAGCTAGCAAGCAATGGAGCCCAAATTCAAACACAGATCTCTCAGACTCTAAAGCCTATGTTTTTCCCATTTCCTGCCTCTAAGAAAGTATGCAAACCATGTATCTTCAGCTCTATACCTCTTAGGGTTCTCGGATGCCCAAAAGTAACTCTTCAGTTGGAACTCATTTGATGGAACTAACCAATGAATGCTGACAATTAATTATCTTCTCAAATCTCTGCCTTCCATATTTGTTTTTATAAAGTACTGTACAATCAGGTTTAGTTTTAGTATTTATTTTCTCCAAACTCTTTTGTGCCAAGAAAATCTAAAAAAAAAAAAAAAAACCTGAATAAGGTTTTTAAGGCACTTTTTGTGTTAAATTTAGTCAATAAGTAAAACTGATAGGGGAGGGAGGACTGGAATCATAAATATCTATTTCCTGAGCTTGCTGTTAAGCTAAGCTGAAATGCTTAAATGTTTCCCACTTCTACATTACAAAAGAATGACCACAGATCCCATTACTTACCATTTTGACAACATGTAATCCATCTCATCCAACTCACCTGTTGGAAAGCAAATGGCTCCACTGAGCAAGCCAGAAGATGATAAATGGAGAGCAGAGTCTCTGCTGGCTGTGGTCCATCCATCATGTCTCCCAGGAAGTGAGGCCCAGGGGAGCAGCTGTGAGTGAGGAGACACCCCGTGTTGCCACCAGGAAGGAAGAGGCCAGCAACATGGCATGTCCGTGCCTGCTCAGCTTCAGGAGACAGCGTTGCCAGGTTGCTTTCCCTTGTACTCAGCACCCGAATCCTCTAACCTCACTTCTCTGAGGCAGCCCCGCTTTCATCGAGAAGCACTCAAATAGACAGACTTTTCATGTGGCATTTTTCAGTTCTCTATTTGCTCACTTTGGTAAAAGAGAAGAAGGTCAGTGTTGACCGAGTGCTGGCTCTGAGGCAGCCAGTCTGACACATGTTCACACTGAACAGCTACCACAGCCCTAGAAAGTGGGCATTATTATTCCCTTTAACAGAGAGATTATATCTCTTGCTCAAGGACACACAAATATCACATAACAGCACTGAGCAGTAATCCCAGGTCTGTGTGGCTGGCAGGTCTGTTAACCCTTAACCCTCCTTCTAAGCTTGTCCCTCTTCTGTTCTTTAGGAACATGTGTCTCCAGGATGCACATCAAACACTGTTTTAGCCTCTGGAGGCTTGGAGCTGAAAGAGAAACTTATCTACTTCCAATGGCTCTTTGTCTCTCTTCTCTGCTATAATGACTTATACTCCCTTGGCTAAGCCATTCTATGCTGGCAGTAATCTCATTCAAGAAAGCAAATCAGAACTCAAAAGAGTTGAGCAGCATAATGATTTGGGACCACGCTGAATCTGTGTTCATTTTTAAAGTAAATGTTTACAGCCTTCACAATTTTATTATCTTTAATTACTGCTGTATTATTATCTATTATTCTATCACAATCCTAGGTTGAGAATCCTGATTGAATTCAACCAATAATCAAGGGAAGTAAAGCCCAGTGAAGATAAGTGTTTTGCCCAGGTCACACCACTCCAGGCCTTGGTTCCTACCACTACACCACAATATCCCACTATCAGTCCTGGGCCAGGACAAAGTCTTGTTCCTAATTCTTCCTGACTCCCCTCTCTGTGCCCTCTCTTCACCTTCTTGCTATCTTTTCATTGCTAAGTCTGTATCTTTTATGGACAGAGACTGTCTTTCTCCCTACCCCACTCCCACACCCAATGCCTCTCTTAATTGGCTATCTCAGAAAAACAAAATTCAGCCCACATTCCGAGGAAGATGGCTAGGCACCACACCAGCTGTGCCACAGATCAGTGGTTCTCAAATAGTTTGATCTCAGGCTGCTTTACACTTTTCAAAATTATTGAGGACCCCATAAAGCTCCAAAGCAAGCAAACAAACAAAAGCATTGTTTTATATTTGCAAACCTCTTTAATGTCTGGCTTAAGAGAAGACAACGAGATTCTCAAATTTGCTTCTGCATTCAATTCATTGTGATGTCACCTATCATGTAGCCTCTGGAAAACTCCACCATACAAGCATGAGAGTAAAAGGGGCAGATACTGTCTTAATAATACTATGAAAACAGTTCTGATTTCACAGACCCACTGAAATAGTCTCCAGGACCCCAAGATGTTCCAGGATCATATATTGAAAAATCAGTGCATGGAGCAATGAACTTGGAGTTGCAGGAATTCCAATCCTGGTGAGCGCTTAATAGTTACATGACCTAAATTCATGCAGAAGAAACAGCCTGGCCCATACAGTATGTTAAAAAGTTTTTAAAGCCTTCCCAAAAGATATTTATGTAAGAAGGGAGCATGCCTAGGGATAGAACCTGAATACAGAGAATGACTCTAATGATGGGATATCAAGCAGGCAAGGAAACAGAAAGTGAAATGTGAAAACTGGTGGAGGTGGTATGGGTCATCACTTCCAGATGTCTTTAGGTTCACATAACACATGTGCCTGCTTTCTGGAAAGCTTCTGGCTATAGCTGCATGTGTCCTACTTAGTCCAGTGATATGTGGGTCTTTCAATCCACACTGACTCATCTGAACCCACCTCTGCCTACAGCACAGAATAAGAAACCTTCTGAGGTTTGCCCTGCAGAAATGAGTCCCTTGACTGAATGATCCATCTAAGCCTGCTTGTCACTGGGCCTCCCTTTCTCCTCTGCCTGATGGACATCACCTGGGGAGCTCTTCTCCTTCCACCATCCCCATGCCATAGGCATGGATGGGGTCTGGGATGCATTTCAATCTATTTTCTCACTAGATAAGGAGCAGGAGCTCTTAATTTTACTTAGTTTTTTGGGAATTGGTTTTGTGGGTGTTATAAATAGAGTGTGGTCTGCATTCCGAATTATGAAAATTATTTTTGGTGGCCTGGTGCACTCTGCTATTCCTATTCATCTTTCACAGCCACGAAGGACCAAGAATGAGCTGTAAAATCATATTCCTACCACTGAGGAAGCAGGGTTTTGAGGACCTTCTGACTGTAATTTTAATTGAAACACACGTCCAACACTCCCTGTCCCCCACAAGAAAAACACAAAGACCTGAGGAAGGATGTGAGGCCCTTGCAGCCCTATCTTACCCATCCTTTGAATTTCAATTGGAATTTAGGTGGAAACCCATGACTAAAATATTCAAGAAGGAAAAAAGGTGTTGGCAGTGGGGAATACAAATGCCATTACCTGCTGCCCTCAGTGAGGCACTGTCAGATGGGGATTGTGGTTGGCAGGGAAGTACACGCTCCATCTAAAGGGGACTGCTATCCATCACGCTACGGAGTGGGCCTGACGGTGCCAAAAGTTTTCTCTCAAATCTCTTTTCCAAGAGATTCTAGAAATCTGGGCTTTTTTTTTTTTTTTTAATGTGAAATATTCCCACACAAGTGTTTATATGTTTTGAATAATGTGTTTTTTTCCCAGTTTTATTGTGATATAATTGACATACAGCAGTGCGTAAGCCTAAGGTATACAGCATAATGATTTGACTCACATACATTATGAAATGATTATCACAATAAATTTAGTGAATACCATCATCTCATATAGATACAAAATTAATGAAATAGAAAAACATTATTTTTCTGTGACAAAAGCTCAGGATTATACTCACCAACGTTTATATGTAACATATGATAGTATTAATTATTATATTTATCTATATACTACATTCCTAGTACTTTTTTATAACCAGAAGTTTGTACCTTTTGACTGACTGCCTTCATCCCAATTACCTTCATCCCTCTTACACCTCCTGCCTCTAGTAACCACATATCTGATATCTTTTTCTATGAGTTTGTTTCTTTGTTTTTGAAGTATGATTATAACACAATGTTAGTTCCTAGTACACAACATAGTGTTCAGTATTTCTGTATATTTCAAAACAATCACTACAGTAAATGCAGTTACCATCTGTCACCATACAAAGATACTACATAATTATTAATGATATTCCCCACCCTGTATATTTCATCCAAGACTCATTTACTTTGCAACTGGAAGTATATACTTCTTTTTTAAATTTTATTTATTGACTTTCATTGGAGGATAATTACGATGTTGTGATGTTTTGCCATACATCAGTAAGTTTGTACTTCTTGGTAGTGGTGGTGGTTTAGTCTTCACCTATTTCTCTAGTACATAAATGTTTACAAGTTTCTGATTAATTCATTTTTTGTATTTTTCAATAAAAATTCAACTTTTTTTTTTTTTCAAAATCAATTTCAACAGAAACATCTGTGGGCTGCCAGTTTGTCCTATAGCCCCAGATGTCATTTCTCATGATGTAAGACTGTTTCTCCCAACCCAAAACACTGTGGCTC